>CAJUYG010000559.1:64146-138221 GCA_910591675.1 Galerucella calmariensis | reverse complement strand
CATTCTCCGGTAAGTCCATATTGTTTTGCATCCTCATGTCATATTCCATTTAGTTTTCAATGTTTACTGGTATAATCCGGGAAATATAGACCGAAAATGATCATTTCGTGTCTTACTATTTCGACAGGCCAATTTTTCGTTTACAGTCGATGACAGTTAAGGTCTACCATTCAAATAATAAGGTTTTTGCATGTTTTTTATCATTGCGAACATCTGTATTGCTTTATTGAAATAATGAATACACTCCCGAAGCGTATATCTTGAAATTTAAAATGACTTTTTAGCTGAATACCCAACATATCGGTGGCCAATAATTCTAGGAACTCTTCGCATGTCACCATTTCATTTCTGTTATATCGGTCACTAGTTATGTCAGATGTCAGTGGAAAAAGTAATTAAAAGAAAAGAGATACAACTAACTAGAAAAGCTACAAAAATCTAATCGAAAATGGACATATACAATTAAACGAATATCAACAAAAATAAATATAACTGACATTTGACATAACTAGTGACAGAATAACAGAAGTGAAATGGTTACTTGCCAAGAGTTCCTAGAATTATTGGCCACCGATATGTTGAGTATTCAGCTAAAAAGTCATTTTAAATTTAAAAATACAAGCTTCGGGGGTATATTCATTATTTTAATGAAGCAATGTAGATGTTCGCAATGATAAAAAACATGCAAAAATCTTATGTTTTGAAGGGTAGACCTTAACTGTCATTCTTGTCAGAAAAAAACACTTTTTGTTGGCCACACTGACATTAGACTCCTAGACTCCCAGAACTCCTCTATTGTAAATGTGATTTTACCGATATTTAACGTATTCTCTTATATTTTTTTCCCTCGGTTTTTACGAAAAAAAAAGTTATATACTTTCTTATTCGTTTTCAAAATACAAAACTAGGCTCTGTACGAAAAAAAAATATTCATTAGGTCCAAAGTAATCGATAAAAAATCATTGTTTATGCAATGTTAAATAAACAATTTTAAAATAAGCTCCAATCACTGCCGTGTCTCGACGTTTCGTGACATCAATCGTACAACCTAACCTAACCTAACCCAACTGACTAACACCATATGTCAAGCACACAAACATAGAGACTAGATAAGGAGAACGCAGAACTAACTCATAAGGGAAAATTGACAAAATGTGAAAAGCGTCTAGGGCGTCACGCAGCATGGCTTTCCGAAGAAGAACGATAGGCGCCAACGTTGTCAAATTTAGTAGTAACATAACAATATTGAAGTAAATATGTAAATATCAGAAAATAAGAAATAGAAAACTAAAAAAAAAACAGTAAAACTCAGGCCAAACCCGGTTGATCAAAGTGTAACCATGTATAGAAATATCAGAAAATAAGAAATGAAAAACTTAAGAAAAACAAAAAAATTCACCTAGCCGGGTTTCGAACCTACTACTCAATACCCTACCAACTGCGCTGATCGGCTCACATTCAGTCACATCGAATAGAAGGTTAAAGGCTGCTTGGACGCATGCGCACCTCAACTACTTAATTTGAGTGTCGAGATTCAATAAATTAAATTTGACAATGTTGTTGCCGAGTCGGGTAAATAAGCTCTCGTTCGGCAGACATGCTGCGTGACCCCCTAGATGTTGTCAAAATATGTCCTCGAAATCGAAGTTTGTTTTTTAACCGCGGCGTCGCGCACTGCAACTCCTGGTGCCCATTTTGAAACAGAAACGATAATAACCTTTCTTTCTATATACAGAGTACGGCAAAAGTCCGGGACCGGACAAATATCAAAGAAAATATAAATTTTGTGAAAAATCTTTTTATACAACAAATTTCACTCCAGCTTAAACTATAATTTGAAAATATTCTGAAATATACAGGGTGTTACAATAAAGTGTGGCGTGTCAAAGTTATATTTTTGCTTATGAAACACCCTTTATTTTATTGCATTTTCTGATTGCCCCTAAAAAATATAATACTCCTTTATAATGTCTTCCTATACCTAAATACAGAATGTTCCGAGTTATGCTGACTTTTTTAAAAATGTGAACATTTCGAAAAAAATTAATAACTCAATGATATAACAAATTCTAGCAAATTTTCTCTCACATCTAAATAGTTGGACATTCTTTGAATGTATTCCACGATTTAGTACTAAATATCTCTTTACAGGGTGTTCAGAATTTTCAGTTTCATTATTAGATCATTCAATGTGCAGTATCAGGCTTATTTTAAATGGAGCATCCTATATTTTAATACTTCATCGTATTCAAAAAAATGTCGTCTTTTGAATGGTATGAGGGTGTCCTATACGTAGGTATTAAACTTTTCGTGAAATTTACAATTTTCTTAAATTGTGTGCCAAATCGATTTTAAAACATTTGTAATTCTCTATAAATTTCAAACTGATGATCTTGGAATAGTTGTTGTAAGCAACTAAATAGATCACGTTTCAAGCTTCCAGAAAATATAGGGTTTTGATATGCTATACCGAGTGGTGAAAAAGATATAGCCACTAACACAGAAAAATCACTATGCACTTAGACATTTTATGAAATAACAAAAATCAAAAAAGTTTCACACAATACGAGTGTTATGTTGAAGATTGGTTTAATTTAAAAATTTAAGCAATTTTTGTGGCATATACAGTGTGACCCATTTTGTTTGGAAGCACCCCTGTAAAATCCGCATTTCTCAACCGATTTTGATTTAATTTTTTTGTTAGATTCAGTATTAGTATTCAGTGAGTATTTTGGCACAAATTTTCATAGCCTAATTACTATTTTCAAGGCCCTCTATGTTAATTTTTATTTGCCAAAAAAGACAAAAGTACATTAGGCATTTTTTTCTCAAATATAACTATACCACTGGATTCAGAATCATCACAAATGTAAACTACCAAAATTTTATAAAAATTTTTTTATTAACGACAAAGTTATTACAACATGAATTTGGAAAAAGTGGTACCTATTCTCATTAATTTTTTACGTAGAATTTAGACAAATTTTTGTAATGGCAACATGGTAAACAAAAACTAGGACTCAAACATATTGCACAGTAAAAATTCGACAAAAATCCGATAACTTAACCCGTTCTGGATTTATAGCTTCTGAAAATAATGTAAAATTGTGCTTAATAATTTGGATTGTTGGCAAAGTAGTCTATGACAATACGGTCATTGAAATTTCTTGCCTGCAATTTTTTTTAAATACGTTTGGTCACTGCTACAGTCTTAATAAATACTTATTCAATTTTGTGCACTACAAAGCAGCAAATACGGCGATCTGGATGTCTCCGATTACATATTTCTATTACTTCTCGTTCACTTCTGTCATTGTAACCACAAAAAAGTACTATTCCAACTTAGTCTTGAATAGTTAAATAGTTGAATATTTGGAACATTTAGTACCTACTATTTCATGCAAATGTTACTGACTGACATAAATAGTCTAAGATCCGGCTGCAGGATTAGTGCGCTCATCTGTTTTTTGCTGAAAACCAAATTTTTATGTTTATTTATAATTAGAAGAATATATATTTACCAAGTTGCCCATCAAAATTTGGCCGCCAGTATTTTTAATTAAATTATTTTTAATTTATTTTTGGGAAAAACTTTCGTTCACTTGTTTTTTGAATAAAATTACGTCTACATCACGGTAATTTATATGAAGATTCCAAAAAATCACGGTTGCCGTTACGCAACTGGCCGCACCTCTTCGCAGCCAGGTGTAAACAGGTATGATTTCGATACACTTAACGTTCATGACGTTTATTTATTATTCATATACCAAATTAAAGCTAATTTTTTTCTATTTGGTTGCCCAATTAAATCAGACCGCGAATAAGGGTTGCTGATTGTTGAGAATCTTTATTAGCAGAACTTGCTCTTGTACATGTATAAGTCAGAAAAGTATATAATGGTATATAATATAAACAGTTAAAGATAAAACGTAATTAAAAGAAATAATAAAAAAACACTCAAAATAAAAAATTTTTAAAAACATTTTCGAATATAATTATTATAATATAAAAAGTCTCATTTAATCGGGACATTTGCACGTACGTATTCTTTTATTTGTCTTGTGAATGATCCCAACATATGACACTGCTCAAGTGTATTTCGTAAGCTATTAAATAATACTAGCCAAGAACTAAACAGCGAGTTAATACCCACTTAGTCAGCACCAACATACAGATTAGGTGCACTATTTCTTGTGTTATATGCATGCATGTCCGAAATATATGTCATCTGGTCACAAAGATAACTCGGTAGTTTCTTATTCTTAAGTTTAAAAATGAATATCAACAAATTCAACGTCAGTCGTTGTTTAACAAACATAATTGATAATGTATTCATCATATAATCAATGGAGTTGCGCCTATTACATTTAAGTATTGCCATCATTGCCCTATTCTGCAGCTTCTGCAATCTGTTGAGATTGTTTTTACTAGCAAAATATATCAGTGTACTGCAATAGTCAAAATGGGGCGACACGATTGACCTGTGTATAGTCTATTTAGGAAATATATTTTAGTTGCAATTTTTCTTTCTATGTACTCACAATGCTCATGTAGATTTAATTCTGGATCTAACATTACTCCCGAATATTTAAACTTAAATACTCTCTCAACCCTTTCATCATTTATTGTAATGTTAAATGACTTATTAATTTTACTGATATTGCCTTTTTTCCCCAATATCATAAATTTGGTTTTCTGAATATTAATTTTCAAACCATTGTCACATAACCACTCAAATATGTTAGCTAGGTCCTCATTTAAATATTTCTCTATTTCATCTGCACTACCAGCAAAATATAGCATAGTGTTATCTGCAAATAATTTAATTTCACACCTTACAACATGCCTCACTATGTCATTAATGTACAGTAGGAAAAGTAATGGCCCCAAAACGGAACCTTGAGGAACTCCTAGGTCCATATCTACCATTTCTGAGAATGAACTCTTATACTTCACAGACTGTTTTCTATTTTCAAGATAAGGCGTCAAACAATCCAATACTTTACTCACAAAACCATACTTACGCAGTTTAAGTAGCAATAGCTCTCTATTTACAGTCTCAAATGCTTTCTTAAAATCCAAAAATACCACACCAATAATCCCCTTCTTAACTAACTCTGTCTTCCAAGAAGAAGAAAAGAAGAAGAAAATATAAAAGGTGAGAACATACATTGAAGCATAAATATACAACAGATAGAAAAAATGCATGTTTGCACTTTATCAATGTTTAAATATTGATTGCATATTGAATGATTGCACGTATTTTCTCTCAATCTTCAGCTATCTAATTCAAGTCTGGGGAACATGTGAGATAACACAGAGGATTCAAAATAGTGTTGTGAATATTTTGCGTAACTTTAGTTACGAAAAATATACATTTTCTGTAGGTATAAAATAATGTATTTTACTATTTGTGACTTTATGACAGTAGTGTTTGCTTTATTAGGGAATCAACTCTTGTGAATTGCAATTTTTGTATTGTTAAAATAAAGTACTTGAAAACAAATTATTCTCTTGCATGATAGAAATTATTTAAATATATTTTATATCGAAAACCTGTGCATATGAGCCAATGTCATGTGTCTATTGATTGAAAATATATATGATTTTTTTATTGTTATTGAACAGATTGAAGATTATGCATTAAGTTATGAACGCTTTGGGATTCTTCCTACACGTCATGTTAAACCATTTTACTAATTTGTTACACAAGTGTTTGTAGATCATTCACTCTTGTTTTGAGATTATTATTATTATAGTCCAGTACATGAAGGACAAAGCTCCTGAAAAGTCCCTGAAGACTTCACTTTGGGCTCGATTTGTAGATCACGGCAGGTGTTTTTAAACGAGAAATAACTTAAAGCGATTGAGTTTACGGAAGGGGGGAAAATGGCCCCCTAAACCACGTGCAATATAAACATTATCAAATAGTTGTGGACAAAAGTATTTTTATTATTTTAGGTTATGGATATTATGGAGAAAAAATACCAATTTCGATCTCTTCTGACGAATCCAAAATATTCCATTTTAATAATAATTTTTCTTTTATTACTCACAAAGAGCGTTCTATATTTGAATGACATTGACAATGTTATTTTTACGGGAGCTATGCTTGATGACTATAATATGGCGATTACACAATGCGACAGCCTAAGAAGACATCCATCTAAAGTCTATCCAGATTATATAGGTAGGTTAATCTGTACGTTTTTGGGCTTAAGCTAAATGTTGTGTCTCTTCAAGACATCTATCAAAATTCAAGTGCATTCTTTCTCTGGTTTTTGTATTCGTTGTTTGTCGTTTAGTGGCAGCATTCAATGTATGGTGGAATTATGTATCTTAAATAGACAGATAGATTTTATTAGGTGGCTTTTGGCATATTCCACTGCGACCTTTTCAGATCTATTGTGGTCCTCTAAACTCTAGATTACATTCTCCAGCCTGACTCTTTTTAAAAAGTCTATTATCTTGGAGACATTTTAAGTTATTGGCAATTCAAATTTAAAAATCGACCGAAAAATGGATTTTTCGAAAAAAAATTTCTCGGCTTCTACCACAACTTTTTCAAATTTTTTCAAAATGCAAATGACTCGTGAAAACATATACTATTAGATGGTATTTTTTATTTTTTTGCTACATTCATTTACCTTGTCGAATTCGTCATACCAAATTCGCGAAATTTACGAATTCCAAGGCGGATTTGCCGTGACGGAGTGCGTGACGTGTACTGATTTGCGGAACTATTTTTCGATTAATAATATGAATTGTAATACGTTTATTTTTTTTCCTACGATCACTACCCAAAGTAGACTTTTGCACACTCAAATCTAACCGCAAAGTTGATGTTTTCCGCGATCTGTCATAATTGACATTATTTACGCTCTAGAGCGTACTTTTCCGCTCGCCTGTTTTCATTTACAATAAACTAAAGAAAGGTAGTAAATAATAGATATATTAAAACAAAATGTAGAGCAGTCCGAATATTTTAGTTGAAATATTAATATTTGAAGATATTTCGAACGAAATTAATAAATATTCTTATATAATTTGACTGACATCTACAATTTATACAAGTTACTGGATTTACAACGCTGCAGGTTACGCTACCAGCAAATAGATCGAGGTGTATATTTTATATTATGTTTAATTTTATTGAAATTATAAAATAATTTAAACCTCATACATTGATATTATTTTGATTCAATACTACAGTGAAGGATTTATTTCTTAGTTCAAGATAAAAATTAATATTTACAACTATTTTCTAATTCCTATTTTCATAGTATTGATTTATACGGACAAGTTTACGTAGTAGAAATATAACAGTCAGAAAGTAGGCAATGCATTATACACCTAGATGCAACAGTGATTGCATATTTAAGTACCTACCTACTATTTTGTGAAAATAGTAGACTATGGAATTAATGAAACGTCATTATTTCATTTTTAGTTTATAAAAAAGTTGTCTGTTTATAAATAGCTATTTGAAAAATGGATAGTGACAGTGAATTTTCAAGCACACCTCCAGATATAGCAGATTTTGCTAAAAATATTACTCTTAATCTTCTGCCAACTAAATCCAGAGGTAAATACGAAAAACAATAATTGTTACATGTTTTCAACATCACATTCTAATAAAATGTACTTTTCATGTTTTTTTTAATTATTTGTTTAAAAATAAGGTGATCGTAGAAAAAATCTTGTGTGCAATTCGAGCAGAAAGTGCGTTGCCGCTTTCGGCAGATTGCCCGCGCTCCGCTACGCGTCGCTCGGGCAACTCCCTGCCTCAAGCGGCAAAGTATCACTTTCCGCTCTTAATACACAAATAGCTATTGTAATCGTTAATTTTTTGTCTACACTGTCTACTGTTAGCATATTTTGCGTGTAAAATGGCAAATAAACGAATGGTCGCAAGCAAGATCTAATATCATGTCATTTGATCCAACTCAATATGGATGGATAAAAAATAACGAGTTATTGTTGGTCAATTATTTTGTAGGAGATAGAGCCATGGAATTGTTACAAAAATTCATTTGTAATTGTAGTGGAAAGTCACCGTGCAAAGATTACGAAAGATGTTCTTGTTTATCTCAAGGTTTTCATGTTGCGAACTATGTGCGTGTTCTACAATTTGCAATAATCAAAACACTTCAAACGATCATATAGACTCAAACGATAAAGAAGAGGCTGAAGATTATATGTAACTCTATTAAAACAGATGTTCATATTCAAATAAACAAGATAAACAAGAACATCTTTCGTCATCTTTGCACGGTGACTTTCCACTACAATTACAAATGAATTTTTGTAACAATTCCATGGCTGTATCTCCTACAAAATAATTGACTAACAATAAGTCGTTATTTTTTATCCATCAATATTAAGTTGGATCAAATGACATGATATTATTAGATCTTGCTTGCGACCATTCGTTTACTTGTCATTTTACACGCAAAATATGCTAACAGTAGACAGTGTTCATAATTCATAATGATAAATTGTCTACTTTTTTAGTAAAAAGACGAGTTATTGTTAGATTTCATATAATTAAATTGATAAATAAATTTTTTAAAACATAATTTGGGCATTCCAAATTATTTCTAGCGTTTTGTTTCGTTGATACAATCGCCGACCCTCCAAGAATTCCCATGATACCCTCTCAGGGTGAGAATCACTTCCATGGCTGCCGTTGGGCATGTTTTCATTGCTCCTGTAATGCATATACAGGCTAGTCTTTGAATTTTGGAGAGATTTTCTCTCGTCAATAGGCTAGTTCTACTACTCCACGTAATGGCTCCATAAGTGATGATTGGTCTCACTATGGCAGTGTACATCCAGCTTAGAATTTTTGGGTTACAACCCCAGTTTTTTCCTGTCAGATTTCTGCACACCATTAGAGCCATTTTTGCCTTGTATGTAGTCTCCTTTTCATGTTTGTTCCACAGGAGTCCACTGTCTAGAGTTAAACCTAGATACTTGACTTCTTGTCTCCATTTAATCTCGTTCCCATCAAGTTTTATGGTTTTGAGATTGAGTTTTCTTTTCTTAGTGAAGGCTTGATAAGCCCATAAAATGGAAACCGATCAAGATATCGAGAAAAGGTGTTGACTGAACGGCTTCGAATATTGAAAATTTGTTTTTCAACGCTATTGCCAACTTAGTATTTATTCAGTAGACTCCAGGAAATAACTACAAAACTGTTTTTTATCATATCGATAACTTAATCGGTTTCCAGGTTATGGGCTCATCAAATAATTCGAAATTCAAAGGACCACCCAATAGTTATGCTGGGAAATTTGAAAATTTTTACTTTCCTTTAATAATTGTGTAAATATTCCACGTTACAATTGTTACTAACAATATTTTTTGTAGACATAGAACCAGATACAAACAAAATAGAAACCATAGAATGTTTCCGATTCGAAAATAAAATTCTGCCCGATATATCGGAAATAAATCCCCGACCGAACAGATCCATATTTTTCCACGAAACATCTTGCAGATCCTACAACGAAGGAAAGATAACCATAACATCCCGTCAGGCTTGCGCAGTCGAAAGCGCAGCTAGATTAAATCCGAATTTCGATATATATTTGTTGTATTCTTCCCCGGGGGAATTCAAATTCGATTGCGACGAATCCAGTCTATTCCTTAAAGGATTACTTAGCTATGATAACGTCAATATTATGCACATGAACTATGCTAATTATATAAATAATACACCGGTAGAAAGTTTGTATAAAACTTTGGAAGGATCGGATTATGCAGTGGCACATGCCAGTGATATTCTTCGGTAAGTTTTAACTTTTAACCACTTTTAAATAGACCAAACAATAGGGCATTTAAATAGTGAGTTTTTGAGGGAAATCCCACGGACTGCGCCATGTATATTTTGGCAAGTTTATCTGAAGCCGTGAAAGGAATGCAGTCGAAAACATTCGATATTGCCACGTTTAACTATGAGAAAGCTAAAGTGCTAAGTATGTAGTGATAATAATTAGAAAAGGGACTTTTTATTATTAACGATATTAACAATATGATTGAACGTTAATTCTTTTTGTTTCCTTGGATTTTTCCATAAATATAATTTTTTCAATTTATGAATATTAAAAGATGAGCCAAATTTGTTACGGGCTTCTTCAAGCTCTGGCAGCGTTGTATGAAAACCATAATCACCACACACCCCGAATTACATAATTTGTGATTCTGACTTCTTATTGGCAAGCGCGTGCGTGTGTTCTTTCCTCTCACTTCGTCAATTGACTGATATTGATTTATCCAGTGGCGTTGGTATTGTCAGTTACATTTGTATTTTCAGTTTTACTTGGTAAAATAGGTATCGTACGCCATTTGTACGTTTATGACAGATATGCCTCGCCTCTTACCGATGCCCCGTAGCTTCAGATAAACTTGCCAAACTTTAGTAAGACACACTACATAGTATGAACCTGATATATTTTCTACTCGCAAATGTGGCTCACGAAATTTTTATAAACATTTGAAAAAAACTTTAAAATTTTTTTAGTTTTTTGTTAATAACATGGAAGCTTGTTAAATAGTCGCATTGGTTTAAAGGATGGATTGTAGATAATAAAAATACAAATACAACGCTTTTTTCAGCGAAGTGATTGGAGATTTAGGTGTGAAGAAAATTCGGAAAAATTTGAAAATTCGTCATTTTGTCAAAATTTCATATCTTCGTCCTGTTTCAAGTTATAGCGTTATAGCGTTGAAACTTTGTAGGCAAAGAGCAGGTACCATGGGACAATTGCTTTTGTCGCTATTGCAATTACATTTTTTTATTGCAATACTTGTCCCATGGTACCTGCTCCTAGCCCACATAATGTGCATACAATGGCTATTTGTATATCAAGAGCAGATCGTAGTACTTTGGCAGTCGAGACAGAAATTTGTCAAGCTGCAATCTGTCGAGACTAATAAAGGACTTTGTGGTCGAAATACACACAAGATTTTTTCTATGATCACACCAAAATAAAATTAATTGCCATTGTTTGTACTTAGCAGTTTCCGGATTGCAGTTTCGTGTACCTATGTACTTACGTAGGCAACACTTATTACAATAATGTCAGAAAACATCAACTTTGCAGTTGCTTTTCGAGGCACAAAAAACGACTTTCGATAGTGGTCATAAAAAAAGAACTGATTTTCTACAAAGTTTCAACGATATAACTTGAAAAACAACGAAGATATGAAGTTTTTGAGTTTTTTAGTTTTTCCGAATTTTCTTCTCACCTAACTATCAAATCTTTTCGCTGGATAATGCGTTGTATTTGTATTTTTATCATATACAATTCATCTTCTCACACCAATGCGATGATTTGATAAGCTTTCAGGTTATTGTCAAAAAAACTAAAAAATTACGTTTTTTTATCGTTTCAAATGTACCTATAAAAATTTTGTGAGCATCATTTGAGAGTCGAAAATAGATCAGGTCTTTCTAGATGACAAGATTTGAGACAAAAGACAAGAATAAATTTAATATGTTTTAGTCCCGCCCGCCATTGCTTTGTCAATCGACTGTTCATTTATTCATACGTTTGGGTTGGGCTGAACAGCCCAGGCACTTGAACTAAATCTTTGTACCATCACCCATGTTATCTACCCACTTCCATTCCAGAAGCTTTGTGTATTATATACAGTGGTATTCAAAAGTCCCCTACCCCCCTCGTATCTTTTGAACGGCTACACTTACTTTAATAAAATTTGGAGGGTGAAAATAAAGTGTTGAAAACTTCTCTACGAATGGTAACAGGTGACGTAATAGTAATAGATGACGTCACAGTGCCACTCTGGCCAATAATTTTAAATAGGACCTTATGGCAAGTGATATCTCGTTTGAAAGGCATTGACATTGGCTACATAGCCATATTAATTTTGTTTGGGTTTAAACCAATTTTGACGGATACATTAAATAAATACCAAAATTATTATTTCACATTTAAATATTGAAGATTTTTCAATCCGCCTCTGGTTAGTTGTCAAAAAATTGACGTTTTTAATTTAATAGTATTTGTTGCTTTGCAAAATTTTTCTAAATAGCTTGAATATTCAATTTTATAATTGTTTAACGAGACGTTTAAGAGTTTACATAGGCAAAATGGTACGTACTCAAGCCGACAAAGTAGCAGCTATCTTAATAATTGGTGAACTTAGAAAGAATCTCCATGAAACGGAACGTTTATTTAATGAGAGATACCCAGATCGCCCTATCTCGAGAACTTATTTGAGAGAGCTTCTTTACAAGTTTGAAGCAACAGGTAGTGTTCAAGATGCCAAACGATCTGGTCGACCAACATTTAGTGATGATAAAAAAATTTATATAGTTGCTGAAATGGTAGTAAGCCCTACTTCCTCTTCAACTTAAGTTGCGTCTATCTATGAAATAAGTAAAAGTACAGTACAGAGACTGTTGGCTAAAGATAAAGTTCATCCATACAAGTTAAAAATGGTGCACCACCTTTCGGATGACGACCCCGACAGAAGACTCGAATTCTGTGAATGTATGACAAATAAAATGAGTCAAAACCCACATTACACAAAAACAATTTGTTTAAGTGACGAAAGTACTTTTTGCCTCAATGGAAACGTGAATACACAAAATGTAAGGAATTGAAGTGACACAAATCCTCACACCTTTCGTGAACAACATACCTACCCAATTTCCAGAAAAAGTCAAAGTTTGGGCAGGTATTTTGGGAAACCACATAGTTGGTCCTGTTTTCCTAAATTCAAATATAAGCGGTGAAGTGTATCTGGAGATGTACAAAATGCAATTGAGCCGTTAACTCTTGAAATTATGAAAAATAATCCAGATGAATTCGGCCATCTGGTGGTGCTCCTGCACTTTATTATGGTGCAGTGAGACGTTACCTGGATGAAGAATATCGAGGTAGATGGATCGGCCGGCGAGGTCCTATAGAATGGCTACCTCGGTCACCAGATCTGACACCATTAGATTTTTTTCTATGGGGGTACTTGAAATCCAAGGTTTATACTACGGCACCAGATAGCATTGGCGTTTTGAAAGAAATAATTATTAAGAATGCAATGCAATTTCAGCTGACACATTCGAACGAGTACGACAAGAGTTTACTAATAGGATGTATCACTGTCGGGAAGTAGACGGAGCACATTTCGAACACTTGCTATAAGAATCCATTGTTGATATTTTTTTTATTTTAATTTTTTTTTATTTCCGCATCAACCATATTGGTTATTAGCGGTGGACCAGCGAATGATTACTTTGTACATAGGTTAGTTGAACAATACAATCATTATATTTGGTATAGAAGCTCAAAATCCTTTGAAAACTGTATTAAACTTTGAACACTGCACATAAATTGTTCGGTAGTGATGCTGTAACCTTGCGACACTATATAGCGGACACTCAATCAAAATATGTTTTATTGTGATGGGATGCTCACATACTTCACAATACGGTTGACACTTCTTTGACAGTAGATATTGATGGCTGAGTCTGCTATGTTCTAGACGTAGTCTAGTCACTACAACTTCCATGAACCGATTGGGGGCATGATTTTGCCATGGTCCAAACAAAGATTTGATCTCTCGAGGCTGGGATTGTTTCAGGCTATCACTCCAATTTTTCAAAATTTTGTGTTTGTAGGTGATTTTCAGGTCTATTGGTAATGTGAAATGTGGAATTTATCTATTATCATTTGCTGCTTCTCTTGCCAATTTATCGGCCTCTTCGTTACCCACCAATCCTACATGTGAGGGAACCCATAGGAATACGATACTTTTATTCTTTAATTCATATAATTCTGTTTTGATCATATTGACAATAGGATGATGACATTGTTGATATTTGAATAATTAAATTTAAAAAAATATTTTCAATAATTTTGGTATTTATTCAATTTATCCGTCAAAATTATTTTAAACCCAAACAAAATTAATATGGCTATGTAGCCAATGTCAATGCCTTTCAAACGAGATATCACTTGCCATAAGGTCCTATTTAAAATCATTGGCCAGAGTGGCACTGTGACGTCATCTATTACTATTACGTCACCTGTTACCATTCATAGAGAAGTTCACAACACCCTCCAAATTTTATTAACGTTAGTGTAGCCGTTCAAAAGATACGAGGGGGGGACTTTTGAATAGCACTGTATATGCCACCAGTTTATCTGGAGGAATCTTCAGTGGTTGTGATGGTTATGTTATTTCCACTCCAAACTGCTTCCGTCCGTTCAAATTTTCTGCACTAACTTTGCCCATCCTGTGCAGATGCTTCCTCAGGGTACAGTGTCCAGTCACTAGGTCGGTGACTGTCTTCAAATTTCTCTTACCCAGTTTCAACAGACGAGAGTTCCTTGTCTACCTTAAACAGTAAACTCTTAGTGAGGAGGTGTCCTTGTGTCAGCCTCCATTCAAGTTGGTGTTCTCGACTTCCCTCCTTATGTAATCCTTTGTGATTTCACAGGTTCCGGACCTATGAAGGCTCCTTTAGAGCCTTCCTTAGCTAAATGGTCTGCCATTTCATCCCCTGCAAACCTCTCATGTGCCGGCACCCATATTAGAGACACTTTGTTGTCCCTTTCCAGCATCTCAAGGGATTCTTTACAGTTTTTTACCAGTTTAGACCTAGTTATTGGATTGCTGATAGCTTTAAGCAGAGTCTGGTTGTCAGTAAAAATTTTAATTTTTTGTCCGGTTTATCCTCTTCTGATGTTTTCATAAATGCAGGCTATAGCGGCAATCGTCTATGCTTGAAACACAGTTGTGTATTTGCCAAGGTTGAGACAGTTTCTTTCTAGGTCCAATTATACCAGCCCCAGTGCCATGGTTTGTTTTGGATCCATCGCTCAACCAGATGATTTCTCCAGAATTACCTGGATGCATCACCTGTTCCCTGTATGGGATGAGGATATTCACTTGTTCAGTGAATATGTTCAAAACTCATGTAAAATATGTGTTCTTCTAGTATTGTCCCAGTTATATCAGTGTGCCCTTCTCGAACATTGTTCGGGGACGATTTCAGCCTAAGAATTGCCATCACCACCTCCGCCCTTACAAAAAGTTCCAAATGGCTTCCATTGATGAGGTCCCTGTGCTGTTCATTGCCCCACTTATATACAACATCTCACCACCTTGGAATTGTCTTTTGGTCACTGCACACTTTCTCATTTGTTTAAGGTATGTTACATTATGGAAATATGGTGGAATTTATCTAGATTTAGATGTAATACTATTGAAATCTTTGGAAGATTTGACATTAAATTTTGCTGCTGTACAATCAGAAAGTGAAGTAGCCGCAGGTGCCCTAAGTTTCGATGCGTCCGGTAAAGGACATGATTGGGTGGACATGTGTTTGAACGATTTAAAAACGCGTTTTACTGGAAAAGATTGGTCCGATAGTAGCGTAGGGGTCATATCTAGATTATTGGAAAATATCTGTGATGTGGAAACTGTACCTGAAATGTTACAAAGCGATTGCCAAGGGTTCCACGTACTTCCGGAAAAGACATTTTATGCTATTCCCTACCCAAGTTGGATGTCGTATTTTACGAATGATACATTCCAGTATGTTATCGACGAATGTGAGAATAGTTACGCAATACACGCCTGGAATAAGTTGAGTTCGAACAGAAAAGTTTATAAATATGCACCAAGAATTCCTTATACATATTTCGCCCAAAAATTTTGTCCTAAAGTTTTTAAAGCGTGTATCGATTTTTTTTAAATAAATTATGACATTTTTTTACCAACAAACTTGTTCTTTCATTCCCTATTATTACCGAGATACCTACTAAATAATTCGAAGTAAACAATAACTATAGGATTTTTACGATAAAATGACGATGACGTCATTTTTAGTTACTTTTCTGCTTAACAGAGTAAATATTAATTTACCAACCGCAAATACAATTTTTCCTCAACAGCCAGGGCAATTTACAGCTAACGGGTTGGCAAAATTTCAAGACGTTGTCACATCAACTGGTAAAATTCCCCAGTTTGTTTTGACGTTTACTGACATTTGATCATCATCTAATATTTAAGTGTTTTCGGTGCTTTTAAAGTCATTGCTTCTTCAAGATTAAAAAAACATTTATTTAGGCAAATCTGCAGTGTGAAGTTAATAAAATGCCGAATCAGCTGAACAGTAAATTTCATACAAGAGATGGTAACATCTTTGTTAATGTTAAGTTATTTTGAACGATAATGCCGAAATGGGGGCCCGCTTCTCCCGCTTACTGCTGTAAGAACGTAAGTAATATAATATGAAATAGCTAGACACCCCTTGTGGGTTGCGCCGCATAAATGCTTTCTAGATCCGCTTTTTGGGGTGGATCAATCCCCTTCATTTCATTATTTTCTCGCTTATTTTTTTCCATAGTCTCCTATCCCTCGTTTTTTCTTTCTATCTGACAGTTCCTATCCTTCTCATATCCTCCTCCACCTCCTTCGGCCACTTAGATCTGGGTCTTCCTTGCCTACCACCTGGGGCACCTGGTTCCCACTAGCATTGAGCAAGCGACTGCTCGCTCACCTTCTCTCCATACATGTCCGAGCCATTTTATTATTTGACTCTTTATTCTGTTGTCTATATCTTCCCCGTTCATTTCTCTCAGTATTTCATGATTCATACGTTGCCTGTATTCATTGTCGTCGGTTTTTATTGGCACTAGAATTGTTCTCATTATGTTTCGTTCTAATATCCTCAACTCCTCTTCATCTCTTTTTACCATTGTTATCGTTTCTGCTCCATACATTATCACAGGTCTTATTATTGTGTTGTAAATGTTAAATTTAGTGTATCTTGTCAATAGATTGCTTTTTAATAGTTTCTAATTGGAATAGTATACCCTATTAGCAGCCATTATTTTTTCGTCTATCTCTGATCTTCGTTCCCCCTTACTGCTGATCGTGACTCCCAGATATTTGAATTTTTCCACTTCCTCAAATTCATATTCCCCTATTTTTATCATTTTGTTTTCACACTGCTTACCAACTCTCATTATTTTTGTTTTGTTTCTATTTATTTTTAATTCCATTTTTCCCCTTTTATTGTTAATTCTAGTAGCATTTCTTTCATGATATTCCTTCTTTTCATTACCATCACTATGTCATCTGGCCCCCGCTCGTTCTTAAATTTCCCTTGTTCACATTCCTAAGAACATGCTCCAGAGCCAAATTAAATAGTGTTGTTGATAGACCGTCACCCTGTCTTACGCCTCTATTAGATACAAAGCCCTCCGTTTCTCCTTTACCTGTAAGTATCTTCACTTTTGACTCCTGCATAGTCATTGCAATTAATCTTCTCAACTTATTTTCTATCCCCTGTTCCTTCAGTCCTCTCAACGTAAGTAATAGTATTCGCTATTTGTATTCATTATTATTAAGAACTGTCAAACGAACATCAGATTGACTTTTCTAAGTTTCGTTAAGTAAGGAAAAAAACTGCAGCTTGGCAACATCACTATATTTCGTTTTGCAACGTCATCGTCTTTTTATCGTAAATAATCCATACGATGTGAAAAAGTTTTCTCCACACCAGGACAGCCAAAAAGTTGACAAAAGGCTTACCAAATGATAAAAGAGAATCGATTTGAATTGGAACAAAAATTTGCAAAAACTCTAATACAATAAACATAAATAAGCAATCTCGCAATTATACAAATACACAAACCAACGAACTCAAAAACAAAAGACATGAATCTAAAAATATAAAAATACTGAATTTTTCAATCAAATTTACTAATACAACACAGAAAAACACAGGATTTTAAAAACACACAAGATACGAATCCATAAGCACACAAATCCAAAGATGTACACCCGCGTTAATACACAAACACGGAAATTCCCAAATACGCAAAATACGAATGCTTAAATAAGTAAACTGACAAATATACAAATACACGAACCTACAAACACACTACACAAATACAACAAGCTGGCTAATATAAACAAACGCGAAAATACACAAACACAAAAATTCACAAGACATGAATCCATGAATACGCAGACCTACAAATATACAAATACACAAACCTGCAAACTCAAAATAAAAAACACGAATGCAAAATACACAAATCCAAAAACATAAAAACACACTCAAAAACACAGAAATTTACAAACACACAATATACGAGTCCATAAGCACACAAACCCAAGAATATACAACCGCTAGTTCAGAAACACAGAAATTCGCAAATACACAAGATGCGAATGCTTAAATAAGCAAACTCACAAATACACGAACCTACCAACACATTATACAAAAACACAAATACAATAAGCTGGCAAATACAGCAAACGCGAAAATACACAAATACAAAAATTCACAAGTACACGAGACACGAATCCATACATACGTAAACCTACAAATATACAAATACACAAACCTGCAAACTTAAACTCAAAAACACGAATACAAAAGACACAAATCCACAAACAAAAACATTGAATCTCTCAATCAAACTTACAAATATAACACTAAAAAAAACACAGAAATTTACAAACACACAATATACGAATCCATAAGCACACAAACCCAAAAATGTACAACCGCTCAAACACAGAAATGCACAAATACACAAGATGCGAATGCTTAAATAAGCAAACTCACAAATACACAAAAACACGAATCTACAAACACATTACACAAAAACACAAATGCAAGAAACTGGCTAATACAACAAACGCCCAAATACACAAACACAAATATTCACAAACACACAAGACACGAATCCATAAATACGCAAACCTACAAATCCACAAACATAAAAACATTGATTCTCTCCATCAAACTTACAAATATAACACACACAAAAACACAGAGACTTACAAACACACAATTTACGAATCCATAAGCACACAAATCCAAAAATGTACAACCGCTAATACACAAACACAGAAATTCAAAAATAAACAAGATGCGAATGCTTAAATAAGTAAACTCACAATTATACAAATACCCCAATACACGAACCTAAAAACACAAATGCAACAAACTGGCTAATACAACAAATGCGCAAATACACAAGCACAAAAATTCACGAGCACACAAGACACGAATCCATAAATACGCGAACCTACAAATATACCAAATACAAAAACAAAGAAATTTACTACACACAAGATACAAATCCATAAGCACACCAATCCACAAACGTTTAGAACACACAAATACGCAAATGCACAAACCTACGTACACAAAACACAAAAAGAAAAACACAAGAATCGAATCCATAAACACACAAAACTACAAACATCAATCCCACAAAAGAAACCCAACACGAAAAATTACAAATTCACAAATACACACAGAAGACAAGAAAAAGGGGAACCGCTGAATAGAAAGCCTCATAGGCTACTCTTACAGCCTAGAAGAAGAAAGGAAATCTGGAATCTGGAAGCCTATAGAAGGTTCAGTTATCTGTGCCAACTGACAGGGAGAGCTCGTAGCAAACTATGGGACAGGAAAAAATATGTGAAAAACCATCCAAGGGTTGATGCTATATACTTTCCGGAATATTGTTCTTAAAGGATGTATTTTTTCAAATAAATAAAATCAAAAATCTTCAAGATATATATTAACAACTTATTATCAAAAAATTAGTGGATAAGCATTATTTTTCTTTCAAAATTTTCGTCTTTACTCGATGACATCTTACTTGTGGTATCCAAATATTTTGCATATTCGCCGCAGGTAATTCAAATACAAGATGCACCAAAAATCCAAAGAAGAAAGAAAGCGTGGCATCTATTATGAATGATTTCAACTAAAAAAGAAAAAATACAAAAGTTTTTTTTTTAAATCAAAATAAAAAATCTTACCAACACAAAGTCTGATATATAAAGTGGTTCTGTAGTAACGGCAGTTCTGTAAAAAACGATACCGTAATGTACAATGTATGTACTGTAAGTCAATTTTCCTAGAAGGATAGCCGGTTTCCACTCGCAGATTTTCCTTACCACTCCTGAAAAAAATAATTTAATATAATTTTTTTCGATTATTGAAAAATCTGGAGTCTGCAGAAGGTACTATATAGTCCAAATTCACTCACCTCCTTGTCCATTTACAATTCCAAATACCCCTATGGCTATACCGATGCCGTAGAGAGGTTTTAAGATACCGCTAAGGACGGCACTGACTATCCTTGAATATTGATAGGCAGCAATGTTTAAAACCAATATTGGTAAGCCTAGGAAGAACAAGTACCATGCTGTTTTGAAAGCCTTAAACAGTAAATTTTTATCTGTACTATTAATTTGTATGTAAAATATGGTAGTGAAAGTTACCCAGGCAGAATATTCCCAATGCAAAATATCATCTTCCCCTTCTATAAGCTCAGGATGTGGAGTTTACTCCAGAGCACTAAGCCTAAGGATTAAGTAGGGAATGTGAAACAAACAGAACCGTCTGGTATAAAAAGAAATAACCAGAAAAGGAATTTCTGACAAAAACATCGAGTGGACCACTGATAGTAGACAAGCCCTATTAGCCTTGAACAGACAACGTGCTATATCGGGGCTGGTACTAGAGTGCCACCAAGATTTAGCTAACGCCTCGGCAGATAACAATATTATCCTGAGGTGGGTTGAAGGGCACGACAGGAGTGAAGTTAATCGCGTTGCCGATTCTTTAGCCAGGAAAGCAGCTGGACTAAAAATTTTAGGATCCAGTGACACCTACGGCCTTACGACTTCAGCAATTGCGGAACTAGCCAAACGTTACACCCATGCTCAATCCCTTAAGAGATGGGATGGCATCAAAGGATGCAGTTTTGCTAGGATGACCCTGGACGACTCTGGGAAGCTGGCGCCGAAGAAATATTTGACGATGACCAGGGGCCTATTTCACAAAGGTACAAGTGTTGTTGAAAATAGTTGTGAGTAACAACCACTTGTTTTCACAAGTTGTTACGCACAGGCATTTCATAAACAATCACAAAACTTTTTCGCAACAAGTTAAAATTGTCTGTAACACGTTATAAACACGAAGGGAAAGAACTTGTCAACAACACACCATACATAGCCTAAAAATTTTGTTTATAAAACTGTTTTTCCATTGCCAGAGATGTTGCTTAGTTCGATAAGCGAGACAGTGAAATATGTCTAAAAGTGTGACATTGGGTAATGAAGTTCTTATTTTAAAAGGAATTAAAGACAGTAAAGACACTTTGTTCGGCAGTTTTTCCAGCAAGATTACAAAAAAAGATAGAATATAATGTTGGAAGGCAATTCATCAAAAGTCTGCCAGCTTAGGGCTTGTATCTCCTACTGAAGATTAGACTTACTGTCGAGATGTTTTTTGGCAAAACTTAAAAAAGCGAATATCTTCTGTAAATTCCTTGTGGCATTATTTATTATTTTTTCTCTTATTCTTTGGGAATGAAAGCACAATAATGTTTTTTATTTTTTTTATTTCGACGTTTCGGTAGCGTTCCAGCTACCGTTGTCAAGATTAACTAGTAATAAAATTAATAAAATAATTTTTGTTCCCTATCTGACACAACGAAAAAATATGACAACTAGACAATCAATAATATTTTGAAGTTTAAGACTTCAAAACTTTGTTGTCAAATTATATTAAGGTCCATTCATAGTAGTTCACATCTCTGGTAAAATGTGAAATAAATATTTTATTTTATGACATTCCAAATATATGATAGTCTACTAGAAATGGAATCCAGTGAAGTGCACGTTCCAGGAACGGTTTTTATTAGGATAGCGCTATCCCTATAAAAACCATATCATATCTTTGGAATGTCATAAAATAAAATATTTATTTCACATTTTACCAGAGATGTGATCTACTATGAATGGACCTTAATAAAATTTGACAGACAACAAAGTTTTGTAGTCTTAAACTTCAAAATATTATTGATTGTCTAGTTGTCATATTTTTTTTAGTTGTGTCAGATAGGGACCAAACATTATTTTATCATTATTTAATCTTGACAAAGGTAGCTGGAACGCTATCGAAACGTCGAAATAAAAAAATAAAAAACATTATTGTGGTTTCATTCCCAAAAAATAAGAGAAATAATAAATAATAATAGATAATAGAGGAATAATTCTGGAGGAGTCACCTGGTTTACGGATGGTTCCAATCAGAATCCAATAACTAGGTCTGGACTGGTAAAAACCGGTATAAAATCTCTTAACAGGCTGACAAGAGGCAACAAAATGTCTCTAATATAGGTGCCGGCACTTTGCAGAGCACTGCAAGTGATGAAATGGCGGACCAGTTAGCTGAAGAAAACAGTTACATAAGAGAGGGAATCGAGAACTGGCTAGATAGGAAAGACCAGTTCAAATGCAAAGAAATACAAAGTTAATAATAATATTTATCAAAGATCCTAAAGTTTCCTGAACAAGGAAATCTTATACAGGCTATTGAAACTGAACAAGAGATATTTGAAGACAGTTGCCGACCTGGTGACTTGACAAACCTCCCGGTTCGAAGATTATTTGAAACTGGAATTCTAATCTTTTTGGCAGTGTATATTGCTCCAAAATCTGTGGACACTATTGATCATCTTCGTTATGTTCAATACGTCAAGTCTACCTTTGAAAGTGGAGCAGCTCACCAACATCTCAATCGTGTTTATTATCAAGCTCAAACTTGGTAATTGTATGCTTTGGAACTCCAGAAGTGGGGTTGGATAATGCGTAACGGATTCCTGGAACCCATCACGTCCAGTTTAGCACCTGCTTCAAAGGAATTGCTCAACACAATATTCTGCAATTGCAAGAGTGGTTGTGGGGCAGAAGTTTGCAGTGCTCTTTGGCTTGTGACCAGAGTAATGGACAGGCTTGTTTCAATACTTCGCCATGTCAAAGCGATGTAAGTGAAGACAGAACCTTTGACTCCGAAATCATGGAAGACCTGGAGATAAATGTCGCTGAAGATGATATAGAAAAAGACTCTAAAATTCTACAACGGTTGGGGCTGTTGGGAGACGACAATGAAGAAGAAGATAATTAAAAATAGAATAAGTTGCAGTTGATATTTTGCTTAGGGAATATTTTGTCTTGGAGACATTTGGTACTTACTGTAGAAAAATATATTTTGACATCTTTGAAACGTAAATATAAATATCCAAAATACAATCCGATCATATAAGTAGCCATATTGCTGTAGGTTGAAGAGTATTTAGCATTAAATTTGAAAGATCTGAATTTATCCATTTTGGAATTTCTAAAAAAAATATATTTATTCATATAGAAGACAAGATAAAAAGTTGCACCGAATACTCACTCTGGGCTTACTCGAAAAATTGCATCCAAATTATACACGTATGATATGACTACGGGTATTATTATTCCTAATATGAGAAAATAACTTAGAAAATGCTTAATCGGTCGTTTAATTTTCCAAGAAACTCCCATTATTATGAGAGATATGAGATATAGTTGCGTGTCTGCTGCAAGATACCATGTTGTAAAGAAGCACTGAAACAAACATTTATAAGCATCTAAGTGGCCTTAAAGTTCACCCGACATGAACTCTTTTGATTTATTTAATGAGAAATTATAAAGTATGGTGTAATTCAATAGCCGTCGGGGCCTATAGCCCGAGAAGTAGTTGTTGCTCTTAGTTAAACGGTCACTGTTTGAAAAATATTTTTCAAAATTCATAAAGCGTTAGAATAATTATTTTTCAGCGTTGTCTAATGAGAAATTGTATACTCACTGTATCATGGTGATTATAATGATTATTTATAAAAAGTAGAGTTGTCCACCAATTTTTTCTACATCTGAGATATTCTTGGTCCGCATACAGATCCTTTACGGGTCCTTTGAACATACTTACTATCCATACAGTACCTCCCATACCGATCATTATTATTACCAATGGTACTATCCTGGAAAAATAGTATTTTCAATTTAAGAAAATTCCTGTTTCAGTACAGGAAATAAGCTTTTTGGCTTGGAATTTCATTCATTCACGATGGATTATCATTTTTTATATATCATGCCGCTGTACGTTAAAACCTTGTGGTGGTTGCCGCCCCATCTTGGGGTGGACATGCTTTAGTACACTTTAACTACAGCAATCGATGAAAAAAGTAATTATGATTTGTAAAACTAATATTTTTCGAGTTATTTTCGGTTGAAAGTAACAGTTCGACGAAAAAATCGATATTTTTAAAGGGTTTTTTGCGAATAACTCGAAAAATATACATTTTAAAAATTGTAGCTTTTAAAAAAACAAACAAAATTCTTTTATACATCATTTTTTTACGACCAATACGAACCAAGATACGGCATGTTAATGGTTATTTTTTTTTGTCATTTGCATAACTTGAAAGACTCAAAGTCAAATAACCGGAAAACTGCATTTTTTGAGAAAAACTTTTTTTTTCAAGGTATATAATAGAATTTAAAAAAAAAGTCTAGCATGAAAAAATCAGTGAAAACAACCTCCTCCCTAACTACCTCCTTAATTAAAATTGACCTTCACCCTTCTGTGTTTCTCTTAATACAGGGCGTCCCGTAAATAAGTACTGTGAATAAGAGGCATGATAGATCGCAAAGAAATATTTGAAATACCCAAATGCAACTTTTCTCTAATCTTCTTAGTTTGTGATATACAGGCTGTTTAAAGGTGAAAAAGAATCACACATTTTATTTCATATCTTCTCGGGGGATGTGAGTACAAATTTAAAATTTTTTTGTATGTTATTGTCTCTTCAAAACACATCTACAGTATTAATTATGTCGAATACTAATAAGCCAGTGGCGTGGTACGAGGATTTCGTAAACTTTTATTGTACCATATTTTTGAAACACCCTGTATTGTGAGCTAAAGACTTTTGTATGCAATTCTTTATTAAATTTTCTGCATAAAAGGTACTCTTTGTTAAATTCGATAAAACACTCCATTTTCAATATTTTTAACTTTTTATTGCAGTAAGTTGTTTTTTCTGAAATAAATGTGTAGTACCTACTTGAAGATCACTTGCAAATAATTTAAACACAAACGTTTCTTATGGGTTTGTAATTTATAATTATTTAAGGGAAGATAAAGTGTTGAGAAAATATTTACGACTACTACAAATTTATTGTTTAAAAACATTACAACATAAAAAAGTGTCTTACTGCAATAAAAAGTTAAAAATTTTGAAAATGGAGTGTTCTATCGAATTCAACAAAGAGTACCCTTTATGCAGAAAATTTAATAAAGAATTGCATATAGAAATCTTCAACACAAAATACAGGGTGTTTCAAAAATATGGTACAATAAAAGTTTACGATATTCGCGTACCACGCCACTGGCTTATTAGAATTTGACATAATTAATACTGTCGATGTGTTTTGAAGAGAAAATAACCTACAAAAAATTTTAAATTTGTACTCCAATCCCCCCAGAAGATATATGAAAAAAAAAGGTGTATTTCTTCAACACCTTTAAACAGCCTGTATCTCACAAACTAAGAAGGTTAGAGAAAAGTTGCAATTGGGTATTTTATATATTTCTTAACGATCATCATGCCTCTAATTTACGGTACACCCTGTATATGTATTATCAATACATCCAGGAAATTTGAAAATGTGTAATTTTGGAAACAAAAACGATTTTTTGCAATTACGAACCCTTTTCTTCAAAATATATCCTAAAATGCTGGAGATACAAAAAACACATAGTACCAAATGGAACTTAAAATTTCCCTCTGTGTAGTTTTCCTGGATAGTAAATATTTGACGAGATATAGCCGTTTATAGCCTCTATTTACGAGCGAACACCACATTATTCGAGCCCTTTTAACTCACCCCATTCAAAAACTGAGGGATGTTAAGAAATTTAATTCACATAAAGTCTTATAGCTCTGGAAAAACCCTCATTTTTGAAAAAAACTTTCAATCACTAAAAATGAGGGAGCTTATTTTATTTTAAAATTAATTTATAAAAATTTTAATGTCATTAAGGGTTGAAAAGTTGCAAAATGAATTTAATACAGCAACAGATTTCTTGTTTTAATATTATAAGTTCTACATTAATCTATAACAAGGGTTGATTTTTAAGGGGTTGAAATACAATCATTATTTAACCAATACAAACCAAATTTCACTCATATTAAGGTTTAAAATGTTATTTCATATTTTTCAACAATTAAGGGTAGTTTTCACCCTTAAAACAAGGAGTAGTATAGCGGCACGATATAGAAAATGAACCAGAGGGTGAAATAAGCCTTATTCCAGATGTTTTTAGCTTCATTTCCTAACCTATTTTGTAAAGTAGGATTTACCTTAAATATCTGTTTAAAAACGTCAAACAAATCACTTTAAATTTGTGACAATTATTCTCTTCGTTTTCTACTATTTGAAAAAAATGATACGACATCAAAAAGGCCGAAAACAAAAAGAATGTTTGCACAAGAAATACCATCAAATTTCGCACGCCATGTCGTATGGGGTTATTTGGAATCTACAAAAAAAAATTCAAAATTTCTTAGTATAGTTTGTCTCAAAGAATATCGTCTTCGCTTTTGCTGGCAATAATAAAATTAATGGACCAATTGCAATAAATCATATATGGCCAATAGATGCTGTAGAAGAGATCGCCAGTGGTGGACCATTTAAAATTATTAAAAAAAGGATAAAATCAACAATTAGTTTAAGAAGATCGTAAATGGTCGTATTTAGATGACTGCCGTCAAAAGTGAACAGGGTATATTTTGAGACAAACTATATACTTACATCTTCTATATACTCGGTATTCATCACATACCCTCCTATATAACTTGAAAAAGTATGACAGAAAATTATCAATAACATATTATAGAATCTTATCCCTTGTATGCATTTTAATTTTTGAAAATCCTCATTTACGGTGATGTTTTTGAATTTTCGATAATTTCTAATAAGTGAAAATGGACGTAAATAAGTAGTACCAAAATTGTGTTTCAAAAATATCGTTTCTCTGTTATAGTAATCCCAGTAAGTGGCTATAAGTATATAAGTTAAATATGACGTGCAGAATAACCTAAAAAAATTATTTTTTTTCACTCACATGTCAATTTTTGTAAGTAAAATATTGTTCCAACGATCACATAGGAAAGTGACATATATCGCACTGTCTAGTTTTATGGAAAGTGGCCTTTATTCATACGCGTACGGAAAAAAAACTTATCCGTACGTGTACGGATAAAAAAGCTATCAAATGAATTTTTATTAAGATTGACCACTGGCAAGCTGTCAAATATATAATTTTTAATTAGATTTACCTATGTAATATCTCAATTTTATGCGATCTATTTGAAAAGTGAAATTTTTGTCATTTTCTTGATTAAAAAAAATTTAGGGCGCGGTCGAGGATCGAACCCGCGTACTCTTCGTCAGAAGTCCGATGCTCTACCAACTAATCCAAATCACCTGTTAAAATAGTAGGAATATGTAATCATCTTGAAAGGTATTCATGATAAGTATATATGAAGCATTATAGACTCCGCAGCGGAAGAAATTGGATTACAACAAAACATAGTATCCAAAGAATGGTTTGACGAAGAATGTAAACTAGCAAGCGTAAATAAAAAACAAGCGAGAAGTAAATGGTTGGAAACAGGGAAAGATGAAGAACTGAACGAATACAGAAAGATAAAGCAAAAAGCAGAAAAACTCTACAGAAGGAAAAAATCAAACTGGATAATAGGCCCAAAACATATTCCGAATGAAGGGTACAGAAGGCTATATAACTACGAAATAGATCAATACATGAATGGTGAAGATATAGTCAGACATATAAAGGCACAACGACTAGGATGGTATGGGCATCTTCGAAGAAGGAATAAGGACGATCCAATAAGGAAAATCGCTGACTGGAAGCCTGCAATCCAGAGACCAAGGGGACGTCCCAAACTCAGATGGGAAGATCAAGTGATTGATGACCTAAAGAGAATGGGAATCCGTGACTGGGGTAAAAAAACAAAGGATAGGAAGAAATGGAAGATGATTACAAAGATGGCGAACTCACACCGCAACATTTTGTGTATTAATATGTCAGATGTTGATTTCACATTATTTGGTGAAATTATCACGTGATCGTAGGAAAAATACTGTACATTACTTGTGCGAAAGTGATTTTCCACACACGTTATGTAATATACTATTTTCCACTACTAGCTGTGAAGTTGACAATTATTACTTCTTCTAGCCAACTGAGAAGTTGAATTTCTCTATTAGTGGTTAATAATTTTCTATTATTAACCTAGGTCAATAACGAACAAATTCAAATATTTTGAGAATTCAGGAATAGTAGTTCAACAAAAACTTTAGACAGTAAACTCCTGTGGAACAAACACGAAAAGGAGATTACATACAAGGCAAAAATGGCTATAATGGTGTGCAGAAATCTGGCAGGAGCAAACTGGGGCTGTAACCCAAAAATCCTAAGCTGGATGTACACTGCCATAGTGAGACCAATCATCACTTATGGAGCCATTGCCTGGTGCAGTAGAACTAGCCTATTGACGACGAGAGAAAACCTCTCCAAAATTCAAAGACTAGCCTGTATATGCATTACAGGAGCAATGAGAACATGCCCAACGGCAGCCATGGAAGTGATTCTCAACCTCACCCCTTTACATATGGTGGTGGAAAGTGTTGCAGAAAGAACAAGATACAGACTAAGTAGAGAGGGAATCATTAAAAAAAACACCTCCTCACTTCTTAGAAATCAGACAACCTGGGACATGCCACAAGACGGTATGATGAAAAAATATAACTTTTCAAAGAAATTCGTTACGGAAATGAGCAACAAGAAGGAATGGGATCCAAATACCATTACCAGACTTGGAAAGAATGCCATTCAATGGTACACAGACGGCTCAAAAGCAATAGAAGGAACTGGGATAGGAGTGTTCGGGCCAGGAACCAAACACTCTGAAAGCTTGGGAAAAACCCCAAGTATCTTTCAAGCGGAAATCCACGCCATAAGAAAGTGCGCCCAGTTCAATATTGATAAAGGATACAGAAGACAAAGGATTATCATAATGTCGGATAGTCAAGCAGCCATTAAGGCACTGAGCTCTTGTGTAATCAGTTCCAAAATGGTGTGGGAATGCCTAGACAAACTCAATGAACTAGGCGAGAACAACATAGTCACCTTACTATGGATTCCAGGACACACTGGAATAGAAGGAAATGAAATAGCAGATGAACTAGCAAAGAGGGGGACTGAAACACCTTTCTGGGGGCCCGAACCCTTTTGCGGAATCAGCTCCAATGTAATATTGGAAGAAATAAGTAAAGCCGAGAAAAAGAGAAGATCTGACCATTGGAAAGATCTAGTAGGGCTTATACAATCAAAGACTCTTCTGGGTGACTACAACCTGTTGAGATCAAAAGAATGCATAAGTCAAAGTAAAACTGCGCTAAGAGTTTTGACAGGGATCCTAACGGGACATTGTCGCCTGAATGGGCACCTGAAAAAGCTCAAAATAGTGGAGGAAGAAGAATGCAGATTTTGTGGAATGGAAGAAGAAACCTCCATCCACATACTTTCCAACTGCACAGCACTCCAGAATCCTAGAGCACAGCACCTGGGAGATTACTGGATAGAAGAGGAACATTTGCCTAAGTTGAAGCCTGCAGACATCCTAAAATTCCTCCGGGAAATAGGACTAAAGGAACTACTAGTTTCTGAGACTCTCCTCAGAAACTGAGTAGAAGTAAGGGGGCACAATAGACCTTTTAGGTCTCAGTGAATGTCACCCCAAAAATCACACATACACATACATACATAGGTCAATAACGAACAAATTCAAATATTTTGAGAATTCAGGAATAGTAGTTCAACAAAAACTTGTGCAACATAAATTTGTATACCCAGGAGATTGTCTTTAACATATTTGCTGCTTGAAATTACCTATCAAGATAAAATTATTTGAATAAAAATGCTTTTAGTGTAAAATTCGCGCTCAACCAAAAATGACTGATGACATAACGAGTACGTTCATAATGTATCAAAAATTGACAGTGTACTTGTCAGTAAAACGACGGAGTAAACGTTCCTCGTGGTGCGTTTGTGAATTATTTTAACTTCTTGTCTTAAATTTGGCTAGTAGTGGAAAAAGTTGTATATACACCATGGTGTTGAAGAGATTTATAAACCTCGCATCTTATTACGAATAATCTTGGTGCTCGGTCAATGATAATACTCTTCACCACCTTGATGTATAATATACTATTATACTTACATCCACATACAATCAACTAAATCTGGTTTTTGTACGTCAGTTATATCACTACAATTCAAGCCTACAACGTCAGCTGATAGTCCTAAATTTGAAAATTTTTCGTTGTAACATTCGGAAATGCTTTTATTCAAATTTATTTCCGATTTAATGGATACTAGTGGACAAAAGTCGTCCACGCAGATAGCGTGAAATAGTTCATTATGGTTGTAAGCTTGAGTATTTTCTATGGAGTGCTAAAACAACAAAAATTGCTTTTTAACTGACACCGTCGATAGGATTGATGGTTTTTTTTCAATTTTAAATTTAGTCAAACCTGTATTAAATTCCAATAATGGGAAACGTTTTGGCTTGAAGGATTTAGAATAATTGAGACCTTGCAGAAAAGTTTTCCTTCGGTTTTGCATTTTTCATAGTTGTCTATTAGAAAAATTCTAGGTAGGTCCTTGTAAATATCTAAAAAAAATGTATCGAGTAAAAAAAATATATAATCTAGTCTGGAAAATGCTCTAGAAGTTTCAGGGTTGACTGGAAAATATTTTACGTCTAGTAACTGAACACCTGAAAATATCGAAAGCTCCTGAAAAGTCGCTGAAGACTTCACTTTGGGCTCAATTTGTAGGTCTCGGCAAGTATTTTTAAACGAGAAGAAATTTAATGCGATTGAGTTTACGGAAGGGGGAAAATGGCCCCCTTAACCCTGGAAAACGGGTTTTTCGCTAATATCTGGCTCTATATGCGAATTAAAGAATTTTTCTTCCAATGAAAAATGAAGATCGTCTTTTTTTTTGAGGCATCGACACGAGGTCATTAGCCTTCTATCTCGATATTCAATATATTTGGGTGTTGATAGAATTAATAGAATTAAATTTTGTTGAAAATATCGATTATTTTTAAATATGTCATAACTTTTTTAATATCGCTTTTATTTGTTAGCAAAGTCTAATATCATTTGGATGCATCATTTGTTGTCGTTGATTAAGATATTTGGGACAGTTTAACAGTATATGATCAATTGTTAGGATTGTATTACATATTTCGCATATTGGCGAATTTTGTCTTATAAGCATAAAGGAGCGTGTAAGATAAGATCTTATTATCTAGAGAAATGGTTCCTATAATTTTTTCCGAAAATTCTATAGTTATCGAGATAATGAGACCTAAAAGTCTCTGCCTGTAGGAATTCTGCTGTGTATGCAATCACTTGTAAGCGGGCGGACGAATTGTTCCATAACTCGGCAGACATTTTCCGATGCTCCAAAGTTCATTACAATGGGAAGACTCGTAACTATCATTCCATGTGACTTGCAGCTCGTTCGTACTTGACAAAAATATTAAAAAAAAAAACGCTCAAAGCTTTTTTCCACAAGATTTTGCGATTGTTTCATTAACTTGTTCATTTTTTTTAAATAGTCTTTTATCCTAATTTTTTTTTATAATGGAACCATAGGAGGTCTTGAATGATCTCAGAATTTTTTTTAATATCTTCTCTGCGTTTTGTTAAAAAATTGATTTGTTTATTTATTTATTAAAAAAAAGTCCGGTTTTCACCGGAGTGATCAATTTCCCTGATTTCTGGAAAATGATTGGATTTTATTGAAAATCAAAAAGTACATTTGAAAACTTGACACTCTAAGCTTTAAAATGATGTGCATTGAAAAGAAATATATAGGATGATACATTTTTAAATCACGCTTGTTCCACAGATTGTACAGAGCTCCGAAAACGGCTGAAAAATGTAAATAAACAAATCAATTTTTTATGAAAACGCAAGAAAGATATTGAAAAAAAATCTCTGAGATCATTCAAGACCTCCTTAGGTTCCATTATTAAAAAAAAATAGGATAAAAGACTTTTTTTTTAAATATGAATAAATTAATGAAATAGTCTCAAAATCTTGACCGCTTTTTTAAATATTTTTGTCAAGTACGGACGAGCTGCAAGTCACATGGAATGATAGCTACGGGTCTTCCTATTGCGATGAACTTTGAATCATCGGGGAATGTCAATTTTTTACCGAGTTATGGAACAATTCGTCCGCGCCCTGCAGACAGCAGAATTCCTACAGGCAGAGCAGCAGCTGAAATGAGGAGACTTTTAGGTCTCATTATCTCGATAGCTATCGAATTTTCGAAAAAATTATCGGTACCATTTCTGTAGATAATAAGACGATTTTCATTTTTTATCCGAAAAAAAATTCTCTAATTCGCATATTGAGCCAGATATTAGCGAGAAACCCGTTTCCCAGGGTTTAGGGGGCCATTTTCCCCCCTTCCGTAAACTCAATCACGTTAAGTTTTTTCTCGTTTAAAAACACCTGCCGTGACCTACAAATTGAGCCCAAAGTGAAGTCTTCAGGGACTTTTCAAGAGCTTTGTCCCTTCATTTACTGGACTATTCTTACGAGAAGATAAATTAAAAAAATTATAAAAATTAATATTAAGATAGATTTGAAAATATAAAAGTACAAAAACGATATTTTATTTCTCTAAAAATAGATATTTTCAAATAAAAATATAAAATTTTTTTCACAAACTACCTTAAAATTGAACTAAAAATTTAAATAAAATCAAAATAATACTTACTGGCATTTACTAAGTTAATTATTACGAAAAATACCACATAATTGATCACCATTTTAATCAACCGTCTTCTATTAAGTAGATTGTAACGTAAGCATTTTTTTCTTTTAACATAGATACGTGTTTAGTTATTATATCAAAATGTTTTTTGTTTATAAATAAACTTACATTGTTTAAATAAATTTTAATTAGGTAAATTGGTAGGGTATGTGTAGTACGAAGGAGTGCACACTTTTAGAAACAAAAAATTTGGGGTCCTTGAATAGCCAAAGCATTTACTATACAACCCTGGACAAGTTGAAATTAATATTTCCAGGACCGGATTTAAATTAATTGATGTCCTACACAAAATCGAAGAGAATTTCCAAAGCTTTTCAGCTTCTCACTTTAAAAAGTAATAATTTTCAAAAGAATTGAAGATATTAGGATTCTAAAGCTATAAAAACTGTATCGAAAGCTATAAAAACTGTATCGAAAGCTATAAAAACTGTATCGAAAGCTATAAAAACTGTATTGGAAGCTACAAATCCCTAAAAAATCAGTTGATTCATTCGACTTTGAACCAAAGTAATGCTGATATCTAACAAGTTGTAGTCAAGCCAAAATATTTTCATTATATCTTAACATTAGGGTATAGCTATTTTCACGATCCAAGAAACCTACCTGACCTGAGATGGGATAATGATATGCAATAAAGCCATAAAAGTATCAGCCATGACAGGGACGTATTTATTTTGTTGGTGAATCATAAATTATTACCTGAAAACTCTATAAGACTTTTTGGTCATTCTTATTATAAATAGGTACTTTATTTTTCAAGTGAAAGGCCTGATGAGATGTTCACAAGTAGAAATGAAACCAAAATACAAAAAAAAGTGGGAATTAAGTTTGTCGATAATTATTGTGAATTGTTCTGACTGCGAAATTCTAATCGAAATCAACTCAAAAAAGTAAAGTTTTTGTTTATTGTTAAATACTTTTATAAAGATTTAATATAAAAACATATATTATTTAATATCGATCGTAGAAAAATGTTGTGTGCAACACGTGCAAAAAGCATATTTGTTGCAGATCTCAACTTTGTTTCGAGCTGCTAACTTCAAAGATCGTGCAACAAATATGCACTTTTTGCACTAGTTGCACAAATAACTATTTCCTGTGCGCTAAATTGCCTTGTTTATTCACCTTAGCAACACTCAGCAACAATTGTATTAAGACAGCAGATGTCAGTGTTAATAATTGTAGTATTTCCTTCAGTGAAAATTAAAAATTATATAAGCCATAGGCTGATATTTGTTCATTTAAATTGGAAAATAAAAGTATGTAGTCAATATTTATTTGTTTTTGTTTTCAGACAGGTATAATGAAAAACTTCGTTCATTACACATCCATAAATGATTTTCCTGTGCTTCTACGACTTCCCATGTTTTGCTACGGCTCACACTCGTCGCGAAATTACACCATTCAAAATAGGATGCAGACGTACCTTTAGTAACGGCAATGTGTCTTACGTCTTTTCCTAATGTCCCACTGACAGTTCTCGTCAGGTATGTACTTTGTTCTTTACGGCCAATTATTATTTATGAAAAGTGAATATTAATCTTGTTGTTATATTTTTTCAAATAATACAAAAATATGCCTAGATACACGGGAAAATATCAGCATTTTGGAAGTTCTCAAGTATTTTCAGTTGGAAGGGGAAACTGGTAATTAATAATTTCATATCCTTTTCGAAATTTGGTTAAATACGATCCTGATGATTTTATATTTATCAAATTTAAAGTTAGCTATATGTAAAAATGACAAATAAAATAAAAGACATACCCAAATCCCGGATATACACGTCACAAACGATGACGCACATCAAGAAGGCTATTGAATGTACTATATTAATGCAGTAATACAATAATATAATAGCAGAAATAATCGTTTTTCAATGCAAAAAAAATCAATTCTACTTACCCATTTATAATTCATTTTTTCCAGAGAAGAATCTGCAAAAAAAAATGTGTTATGCTATACTGCAAACTATTAAAAAACACGTCAAAAATCATACTATAAAGAGGGACGTCTTTTTGGAACTTTAGTTCTTTACGTCAGGTTATTTTTGAGCGACCAGGGGTCGCGACACAAAAGATCTGACCGTTACGCGATACGTTACGCTCCGTTATGTTACGTTGCTTCGTTATGTGCCTTGCTTTCGTGCTTGTGCTCTCTCCTTAGTCTCTCTCTCTCGTTTACGAAGCAGCGATTCATATGCTCCGGCCGGGATTCGAACCCGGGCCGCCCGCGTTGAAGGCGAGCATTCTACCACTGATCCACCGACGCTATATTAAAATTCTATGCAAAGTTGGTATTCGCAGTGCTGGTGATCTACTTGAATTTGTTCGGATAAATTTTTACTATTATTTCCATAATTTTTTTGCGCGATTGATTTTTTTTGTTTATTTACAGCATCGGATGTCAAAATGACATGAGGATTAAGGGGTCTAGCACATTTACTTTTCGAAATACAGGGTGTTGAAATTTTGAAAACTTGAATGTTTTAATTCGATAACTTTAAAATGGATAGATAAATTGATTTGACATTTGGCAGGTTGTTTTTAAATGTAAAAGGGCATATTTTGATAGAAATAGTAGTTTGTGCAACTAGTGTGCATATGATGGCCATATCGCACGAGGACAAAGTTTGAGCACGACGCCGTAGGCGGAGTGCTCAATCGTTCCAGTGCGATATGGACAATCCACACGAGTCGAACAGCATATTTTTTCTACGACCCACTATAGGAAAAATCTAGAAAATAAAAATTTCTATAAACTTTAATATAACTTCAAATTGAAAATTTAACAATTCTTTTTTATGTTTCCACTAATTTTTTTGTGGTGAACGTACAGTTCTTGAATGTCCAATTTGTATAATGCTACGGTTTCCCTTTTTAAATATACGATGCTGTTTTAAGTAGATGTTGCCAGTCGGACTCCCTCATGAAGGGTACCGTACCATTACCTATAATAATGAATATTCTGCTAAATATTCCAAACGTCTACCTGTTGTCGTTATTAATATCAAGCAGATTAATTATTTAAAAATAAAATTAACAATAAAAAAAACTTCCTCACGGGGAATCGAACCCGGGTCTACCCCGTGAGAGTCTGGTATGCTTACTACTCGACCACCAAAGAATATGCAAATCGTTTATCTATAACGTCAAATATTACATAATTTTTGCTTAAAAAGAACTAAAGTTCCTACCGTGTGTCCCGCGACACGTTCCACCTTTTGTTCATAATATGTAAAGGTTATAGCTTCAACCTCCCCTATGGTCACCACTCCAAATTTTTCAGATATAGATTCTCCATCTATGCGGCGTTGGCAAAGTGTCATGAGAAAATCGTATATTGTGCAACAAGTGGGGAAAGTTCAACTAGTGTGTTTGCGGTACTCGTGCTCGTACTCGGGCTCGTACTACAAACTTCCACTCGTGAGAAAAGTACTTTCCCCGCATGTTGCACACTATACTGTTTCTACAACTGCACAAACTGTAACCAAAGTGTAGACGCCTTTAATTTTTTTGTCAATAAATCAAAAGCACACTTTCCGAAAATAGATACTTTTCCGCACGCTATTGCAGATGGCCGAACGACGCTTTAGCGAGTTCGGCCAGCAATCGCGTGCGGAATAGCCACTTTACGCACGTGTTAGGTACACTATTTTTTCTCCTAGCATGCGGAAAAAGACCCAAAAGTTAACATAAAGAAACATTTCCTATTAAATACATTTCAACAAATTAATTATAATTATTTGACATTCATTTGATGAGGCTTATACCAGGGCCATTAAAAAATTATTGAAAATAAGTTTTTTTTTTATTGAAAATTATAGCAGCATTACAATAAATTTATTAATTTTTCAGTCATTTGGTAAACTATAATCATACAAATATATATTTTAAATATTCAAATGTCAGTATACCCCCAAAAACTTGACAAATATACTTTTCCGCACTAAATTTATTATAATTCTGCTATAATTCTTAATAAAAAACAACTTATTTTTCAATTATTTTCTAATGTCCATGGTATAAGCCTCATCAAATGAATGTCAAATAATAATAATTAATATGTTATGTATTCAATAAGAAATGTTTCTTTATGTTAACTTTTGGGGTTTTTCCGCATTATAGTAGAAAAAATAGTGTACATAACACGTATCACTTTCCGCACTAGTTAGGTAAACTACTATATTTTTGTATTTCTTTTCCACTCTTTAAATTTTTCGTATGCCAATTCATACTTTTTTCTTGAAATTTCCGGCCACAAATCTAAAGATACTTTTGCAGTTTTTTCCAATATCTCTGGCGGAGTATCTGTCAGTATCCATATTATTTATATTATAAACATGTCTTGTTAAACTAATATTTTCAATAGAAATTGGGATTTTTATCAACAGTAAAATCACAAGATCTCGGATAAATTTCTCTTTACAACGAAAACTTTGAGTTGAAAAGAAATATATTTGATAAAAGAAAAGCTCGAGTGTTTTTGGCAAGATAAATTAACGACAGAATATTGAAATTATAAGTAACCAAACTTGCGACTCATTGTCATTGTGTAAAAGTGACGTCCGCTTACTAGATATTGAGGAAGAGGAGTTTTTATCGCGATAAAAAAGGATGCACCTTTTTTATCGATGTCAAAGTGACAATAACATTTCCAGGAATATGACATTTTAACATTGGAGTTAATTTATCAACAGTAAAAACACAAGAGCTTTTTTTTATCGGATAAATTTCTCTTTGTAACGAAACGAAATGAATAAAAAAAAATTATATATAAAAATTTTTTTTTAAAAAAATAGAAATTTAAAAAGAAAAAAGAAAAGTTTCATTATACAGAGCAACTACAGACACACAATACTAACCATTAACAAAACGATGTCAATGCTGTTAAAACTGTGTAACAATAAATTTTAAGACGTAAATAACTAGAAATTGATTTGGCTAATTGGTTTTTGCCAAAGCAAAATCTAACTGAAGAAAAAAAAAAAAGAAAAGCTCGAGTATTTTTTGGCAAGATGAATTAACGACAGAATATATGGATAAACAACTTAAATTATAAGTAACCAAACTTGCGACTCATTGTCATTGTGAAAAAGTGACGTCCGCTTACTAGATATTGAGGAAGAGAAGTTTTTATCCGATAAAAGAGGATGCACCTTTTTTTATCGATGTCAAAGTGACAATAACATTTCCAGGTATATGACATTTTGACATTGGAGTTAATTTATCAACAGTATCGGATAAATTTCTCTTTGCAACGAAACAGTTTTGCCAATCACTAATTTTACGAGAAAGACTGACATGATAAAATCTATCTATTTTATCTAATGTCAGTTTTTCGAGCAAATTTAGTGATTGGCAAAACTTTGAGTTGGAGAGAAATTTATTTGATAAAAGAAAAGCTCGAGTGTTTTTTGGCAAGATAAATTAACGACAGAATATATGGATGAACAACAACAATAATTATCTTTTAATTGCTGTGAAATTATAAGTAACCAAACTTGCAACTCATTGTCATTGTGTAAAAGTGACGTCCGCTTACTAGATATTAAGGAAGAGAAGGTTTTATAAGATAAAAAAGGATGCACCTTTTTTGTCGATGTCAAAGTGACAATAACATTTCCAGGTATATGACATTTTAACATTGGAGTTAATTTATCAAAGCAATATAATCTGACAGTTTTGTGACAACTAAGTAGGTATTTAAAGCTGACAGTAGCATACTAAGTTTTTGTCGATTTTTTCTGATTCTCCATTTAAATGTATGTGGCGTGGGCAAAGTGCCGTGAGAAAATATATCTCACAATATGAGCAATATTTGGTTTTGAAATTAAGTAAGCTATGAGAAATACGTCACTTTTCATAGCAGTTGTAGAAAATAGTTATTTATGTAACTAGTGTGTAAAGTAGCCTTTTTTTTGACGAATGTGAATATTGTCGACAATCACATAAGTCGAAAAAAGGTCTTTACACACGAATTGCATACAATATTTCTTCTACTAGCGAATATTTAATTAAAATACAAAAGTTTAATAGTAATTTTCTTTACGCACTAGTGCGTTAAATTTTTCTTTAGAAGAATTTTTAACGCTATTATTAATTTCTAATAAGACATATCTTTCTCGTAAATACTCATGGATTTTTGGGGCAGTAAATCATTCGCAGCATTCTGTGCCACATCTAATATATTTGGTGGTGTATTTGCCAAGTAAACTGAGAGATCGTCGGAGGAATCCATCTTTATTTTTATAATAATCTAAAATAACATCATAGTTTTCTAAAAATATTCAATTCTTAAATATAAAACACAATTGCTTACCCTAGGTATAGTCGGAAGATCTCAATTTAAATTTTAAATGTCAGATTCAATTCACAAAGAAATGTCAGTCACTCACCGCCAACTTATGCCTATTTTCCGTATTATTTCCAGTCAATAATTATTTAACAATAATTATTAGGTTACTTTATCAAATTCTATAGGTTTCTATCTCCAATTTATGAAAAAAACTTAGATTTAATATCCGTTTATTATACCTATTTTTTTATAAGACTAGATATCTATAACTACATACATATTGGAATTTTTTCTTTACGCACTAGTGCGTATAGTAAAACTCTTTACGCACTAGTGCGTAAAATAAAGTTTTACGCACTCGAAAATGTGTCTAAAGTACGTACTTTACACACGGTAGTAGAAAAAATATTATGAGCAATACATGGTTTTAAAATTAAGTAAGCTATGAGAAATTCGCTTGCTTCTATTAAAATATCTCTGAAACGTAAAAATTTCTGTAATAAATACGAAGCTACTTCAATACTATGATCATAGATGTCAGTAGAGTTACCAAAACATAAACTTTTTGAACGTTATTTTCTTCAGTAACTATCCCATCTCTAAAAAGTAACTTTTATAAAATCTTAATGCATATACTTAAACCTCTGTTTTCGTCAACAAATAAAAACTTTCCAAACAATTACCAGTAAATTAAAGCTGAGCAAAGCAATAATAAACAAGTTTATTGAATAAGCCGTTCATTATTCAACTGTTTAACTGTAATAGCTCAGTTAAATTATCAAATCTAATTCTTACAACAGCCAAGTCACTGCGCACAACCTTCTCACTTTCAAGTCTCGATAAAAGACAAAACTTTACCGTCTGTCTCTTTCTACAGCATCGTAATTGTCACGTGAAATTATTGTACGGCATGTCCCATTAGTAGATGTGACAAGTGGGCGCTACTCAGTAAGAAACCCGATGAATTAATAAAAGTGTGTTTGTAGTGTTCGGAATCTCGGGAGTGACCTTTGGAACTTTTCCAAACGCCATGGAAGAGCAACAGGTGATATTGACACTAAATAGCAACACCGAAACGTCCGTCATTGTCCAAAACGCAAAAGTGATAGTCACTAGGGAAAATGGTAATGTTTTCTAGCCATCGATTTATATTTATGTTGTTTTGTGCATGTGATTAGTGAATGTTGTGTGTGTATGTGTGTGTGTAAAATTGATTTTTCTTGTTGTTGATAAGATAGAGTAACAAATTTCTTTGTAATTGCCGTTTCTTGTTTCCTTGACGTTATTTGATAGCGGTCAGGACCGTACTGGACCTGGGGAAATGAATTTTAAGTACGTTAATTTCGATACAAAAAGTAGACGTAAGCAAATGGTATAGAAAAATGAGAATTGTACACGGTGTAGCCAAAGTACACAAAATATCCGTAAAATGCCGCAAAAAATATAAAAAAACTTGAAAATTCAAAATTGAGTATTTAAAAGAGTTGTGATTAACATGAGAAAAAAAAGATACATACGATTTTCCACATGAACTTTCATTTTTTTGACCCCACTTTATTTTCAATTTTGTTTTAATAACAGCCTTTATTTTTAATGTAATTTGTTAATATTTTTATTGTTAATATTTTATTAATATTATTGTTGTTGTTATTACGCGTATAAGCCGCTATCTCACATGCTTTTTCACCTTTATTTGTGCTCCCTTCTCTTTCTTACCTGAGCCATAGGTGTGTTCTTTTGTATCAACATCACTTCTAAATAGGTTCATTATGAAATTCACAAATTTTTAGATAATATCATAAGCACTATAAAAAGTTATAGAAGGTTTGCTCAAAAGACGTCTGAAGTATTTATTGTAAATAATTGTCTATTATTTAAAAAAATTTATACTTATAGAAAAACTTTATAGTAGTTTCGAAAGTAGACGCTTCAAAGTATTTAGTGGTAAAATTTCATTGAAGCTGCATTAAGCAGAGGAAATGTAAAGAAACTTTTGGTGGCAGAATGTTCAACATCAACAATTAAGGCATAAAAAGTTTCTCAAATCCAAACTCTACAACGAAAAATATTACAAATAAAGATTTTTTTTTCGGTTATAGAAATTAATTAGGTTCAGTTAGAAGTTTCAGTGATTTATCATAAAATATTACTAAGCTACCCCTTTTGGGGGGCCTGAACCCTTTTGCGAAATCAGCTTCTTGTAATATTGGAAGAAATCGGTAAAGCCAAAAAAAAGAGAAACTTTAGTAGGGCTTAGACTCTTCTGGGTGACTACAATCTGTTGAGATCAAATGAATGCATAAGTCAAAGTAAAACTGAGATTTTCAAGAGGAATCCTAAAAGGGCATCTGAAACAGCTCAAAATAGTGGACGAACAAGAATGTAGATTTTTTGGCATGGAAGCAGAAACCTTCGTCCACATACTTCCTAATTGCACAGCAATGCATAATCTTAGAGCACATGGGAGATCACTGGATAGAAGAGACATTTACTCAAGTTGAAGCCTGCAGATAATATATCCCAAAATTCCACCGGGAAATAGTACTAAAAAAAGTACTCAGAAGCTATGTAGAAGTAAGGTGGCACAATAGATCTTTTATGTCTTACTGAATAGCACCCCAAAATACATTCATATACATAAATACAATCTACCCCTTCATGAGAAAAGCTTTTTTAGTAGTGTAACCTCAAAATACGAGGAAAGAGAAAGATTATCTTGACAATCTGTCAACATAGCAATAATTATAATAAAACGTTTGAAAACAGATAGTTGGTTAATTTATCGCGAAGAGCAGGGGAAATTGGAAAAATGTCCGCGTAAATCGGAAAATTGTATAAAATTTGAAGGTCAGCGACAAAAAAAAGAATACCTATTAATGTTGGCATTGAGAAGAATATGGAGGTACAAACATTTTTGTCAAAACCGAGAAACACTGATCAATCCTGAATAAAAATAGTAGCCCATCATGACTTATTTATTGTCCCACAATTTTTTAAATTCAAATTTTAACGTCAAAACTCAACCACCCAATAAATATGATCTATAATATGAAAAAAAAAACATAAAAAATGCTAAATCGAATGCAAATTCTCTTCTCGACCTTTGACACATAGGATAAATAAATAAGATCACTCTCGTTTCGACATATCTGAAGAAGAAAAGTCTAAATTAATTTTATTCATTCCTTAATACGTTCAGGTTGTGCTCAACAGCCCAGACACTTGAACTAAATCTTTGTATCATTATCCATGTTATCTTCTTCCATTCCAAAAGCTTCGTGTCTTCCAAGGGGCGAACCGCAAGTGGAAGTAGGTGTTCACCGCAGTGGAAGTATGTAGAAGTTTTGTGGAAGTATGTGGAGGTATATGGAAGTACAGAAATCAAACGTTCGGTGCGGTGAAAATAACGAATTATTGAATAGGTCATTATACAGGGTATTAATGAATAGGTGTTACAAACTGAGAGAGCGTGTAGAAAATGCAAAGATTGGCGTAAAATTTCCTGTCGACATGGGTCGTTGGAGATTTAGGTTTCGAGATACAAGGTGCTAAAGTTACCCATACAACAGGTAAAATATCATAAACATCAATGCTATTGAGTGTTTTCGGCAATTATAAATTTTTGTGCTCGTTATGGAAGCGTTTTGCATTACAAAAAGGTTGCATGGGTTCTTTTATTGTCAATTATTTTGAAATTATTTTCAAATGTGGAAGTAGGTGTACAAGATTTTTGCCGGCGGTTTACCCCTCGGTGTCTTCTAAATGGGCCACCAGTTTATCTGGAGGGATCTTCAGTAGTTGTGATGGTTGTGTTATTTCCACTCCAAAGTGCTTACGTCTAAGTCCTTGTAAGTTCTCACAGAAGCAGAGTATGTGAGTAGATGTTTCATCGTAGAGTTTAAATGTTCTACCCTTAGGTTCACTAACTTTACCCTTCCTGTGCAGATGCTTCCTCAGGGTACAGTGTCCAGTCACCAGGTCGGTAACTGTCTTCAAATTTCTCTTACCCAGTTTCAACAGCCTTGACGAGAGTTCCTTGTCTTGTCTGTTCCATTTGAGTTGGTGTTCCTTAACTAGCTAGTTCCCCCCGGTTTCCCCTCTTATCCCATTTCATTACCTGCAATACCTCGGCACTCATATTTTGTTGTCTGTTGCCAGCATTTTAAGGGATTCTTTACAGTTTTACAATTAATTTTATTATAATGTGTATTCATCAGCGCCTGTGTATAGTCAAATGCAGAGTTATCATGCGGGTCATACGATTCAACAAAGACATACTCACCGTTTTTGTATTCTTTTATTGTGTTTAATCATTACTTCCAAATAAAATCCGTAAGATGAATAAGACAGACTTATGCAATTTTGACGGGAGAAAAAGGATATTACTCTATTTCTTAATGTCTGACAGCACAGTAGCCTCATTAAATATTCAAATAGAAATTTATCTTTTACAGAGTGATCCTAAGAATTTTACAAGTAAATACTAAAATTCTCATGCAAAACAAGTAGGTGTCTGTATTGGTTATCTATACATCCCTGTTTCAGCTCAAAATACAATATGGTAATAAAACTGAACAATGCCAGATAAACGATAAAAATATTGCGGCAGTGGCGGAGATTACGATATTAGTTTATTCTGCTTATTTAATTAGATTCGGTCGACATTACAGTTGAAATAAAATTCATTCGTTCAGGCCTATTAACAAGTTACATTTTCATTTTTATTAAATTAAATATATTAAAGAAAATATAGATTAATTTTCATAATTCAAATTTATTGACAATGAATTAATTACATGATTCACAGCATCTCTCCAGTTCTCTTCAGTTATTGTTGTCAATGAGTACTTCATTAGTTCACGAACATCTTTCATTTCAAATGTTTTATTTTGTCTAGCTACATAACCTTTCATTTGGGCCGATATTAACTCTATCGCATTTGATTCACAATGGTATGGCGGCAAACGAAGCACTGTTATCCCATGATTCTAGGCTATTTTATCAATAACAAACTTTTTAAATTGTAGCTTGTGATCTGAAGCAACCTTTAAAAGTTCTTTTTTCAACATATCATCTTCAACTGGTATATCTTCTACGATTAACCAGTTTCTAATATCAGCTTTTCTCCAAGAGGTAGATGGAAGATTTTCTGTTAATCGCGAATGATAAGTGGCATTGTCCATAACGATTACAGCTTAATTCGACCATTTGTGTAAAATACTCTTCAAAAACATCTGCAGTCATTTCTTCATGATAGTCTTTGGTTGATGTTGACTGAAACTCCAGTAAACCACCTTCAACGAACCCTTGATTGCATCCAATATGCGTTATTATTATTCGACGACCTTTACCGATAGGAGTTTTCAGTCCAGTAGATAAACTTTCTATGAAAGCTTGACGACTGGTTTTAATACTTTTGTCCTGCCATATTTTTTTCACTGAATGTCCTTCATTGAGCCATGTCTCATCTAGATAATAGATTTGTCTTCCCTCCTGTCTGTATTTTCGGATATCTCGTAAATACTGCTCGTTGTCGATTAGCACTGATTTGCGACTTTGCTTCTCCCAAGTAAAATTTAATTTGTGTAATATTTTCCACAAAGTTTTTCACCCTATGTCAGGCAAATTCTCGTCCTCCTTTACCATTCTTAGAATTATGTCGAGGGGTTGGGATCTCTTTTTTAAAATATAATTCGTGTACTTTTCGTCTTATTGTATTTTGCATATGTTCATAAAACTCAAGTGGTTTTCTTCCAGTTGACTTTTTAGGTGGAGATATATTTCCATTTTTTCTCTCCCTTAGAAGCCTGTAAATAGTAGATTCACTAACTCCTGTCATATTGGAACATGTCGAAAATATATTTCTAACAGTGGCAGCCGGCATTTGATGTACAACTGCATCATGCACATTTAACACTACAGTCTTCGTTTGTAAGCTAAGCACGCTCTTACACTTTACTGGGATGAAACTTGAAGACATTTTTCACAACACAGTTAACACTTATGGAACGTAAGCGACTCTGAGCAAAACAAATTATACAAATTTGGGCGAGACCAAGTTTCACCGTATATACCTGCAAAATTTCTAAATAGTCATTGGGACAATCCCTAGTAGGACCCTATTGTAATGTTTCTTGGAAATTATCAAGTTGTTTTAACTAACCGAATTTAGATTCATATTACCTTTTTATATCAGATCGGGTATAAAATTAAATAGTAAATAAATTCCTTAGATGAACGGTGACGCTTATGGTTTACTACCTGACTAGCATCTGTGACCTTTTCGCGTGCTGTCAGACAATAAGAAACAGAGTTATAGTTTTCAGCGATTCTAAAAAGTCTTTCACCAGCCAAGTTTTTATTCAAATGTCAGTTATGTCACTTTGACAGTTCAAAGTTACAATATGAATAATAAGAAGCAATTTTCCGGTATTTTGCATCCTCAAGCAAAAAAAATGGTACTCAATCTGATAGATAATTTCGAGAATGAATGAAAAAGTGGAAATTCGTCAACCATCAACCATCATTATTTTCTCCGGGTATTTTTGTAATCTCACATTTTGGTAACCTCTGTGTCTTCTGATTTGATACATATGGTTAGTGACCTTTAAGCCTGCACGATAAGAGCGCTTTTGACTATATCTACAAAAACCAAACATTTGAGACAAAACAAATTATTGAAAATTATTGCCAACCAGAATTAAATATCTTGTAGATATACCAACCCCGTTTGACTTTGAAGTGTAATGCAATAGCTGTCGGGGTCTATAGCCAGGGAAGTAGTTGTTGCTACTTAGTTGAACGGTCATTGTTTTTGAAAAATATTTTTTGCGTTATATCTATTGAAATATAACTTGTATGTTTATTACCTAGCGCCTGATCTGTATAATAATGCATAAAATCAACAACTGCAATTAGAAAATTTAATCGTTATTATGTGGAACTTGTTTATTGCAAACATCGCCAATATCAAATGATATTCGTAAATAACTCGAACTACCAAACCGCTGGAATTTTTAATGTTTTTTTTCCGTATTTAGCTGAAAACTTGAAAGAAACGACAACAAAAAAATCACACAGTATTTCAACCAGTAATAAAAAATTAATTAACATTTCATGTTTTGATGAAATTTATTTTTTTTATACACCAAAACCTTGATGTAGGTAATTTGCAGTTATGTGTATATAATAACCTTGATTCAAGTAAATTTTTTGGACACGTCTCACAATATACAGTGAGTCAAAATATTAAAATATTTATCCAGAGAAAGAGGAACTCAAAAATACAAAGCTCATTAAGAGAGTTAGTTAGAGAGACTGTTATAACCTCATTTAAAAACTATACTTTGTTTTTAAACTAACAGGAGCGATTTGAATTAAGGTTGGCATTTCTCTGCAGCTTAGTGATTGGTTAATTTGCCGCCCGTTTCACACAGCTTTTTTGATACAACTGACAACGATATTTGTCAGTTTTGTGTTTATATGAAAATATTATAACCTCAATCTTTATTAGGTAGATATTTTCACGTTTGTTGTTTTATTGGAACTTTTTGGAACTTTAGTTCTTTACGTCAGGTTATGTTTGAGCGACCGGGGGTCGCGACGCAAAAGATCTGACCGTTACGCGTTACGTCACGCTACGTTATGTTACGTTGCTTCGTTATGTGCCTTGCTTGCGTGCTTGTACTCTCTCCTTAGTCTCTCTCTTTCGTTTACGAAGTAGCGATTCATATGCTTCGAACCCGGGCCGCCCGCGTGGAAGGCGAGCATTCTACCACTGAACCACCGACGCTATATTTAAAATTCTATGCAAAGCTGGTATTCGCAGTGCTGGTGATCTTGAATTTGTTCGGATAAATTTTTACTATTATTTCCATAATTTTTTTGCACGATTGATCTTTTTTGAAAATTTAACAATTCAATTTTATGTTGTATGTATGTATGGTAAACGTACAGTTCTTGAATGTCCAATTTGTATAATGCTACGGTTTCCCTTTTTAAATATACGATGCTGTTATAAGTAGATGTTGCCAGTCGGACTCCCTCATGAAGGGTACCGTACCATTATCTGTAATAATGAATATTCTGCTAAATATTTCAAACGTCTATCTGTTGTCGTTATTAATATCAAGCAGAATAATTATTTAAAAATAAAATTAACAATAAAAAAAACTTCCTCACGGGGAATCGAACCCGGGTCTACCGCGTGAGAGTCTGGTATGCTTACTACTCGACCACCAAAGAATATGCAAATCGTTTATCTATAACGTCAAATGTATTACATAATTTTTCTTAAAAGGAACTAAAGTTCCTACCGTGTGTCCCGCGACCAAGTTCTACCTTTTTTAATACTATTTTTCGACATATATTGTCAAATTTAAAGGTACTTTACTCATGAGTAAAGCTCATATTTTTTGAGAAACCTCGTAGAATACCAAAAAAAAATGGCTGAACGACCTCGGTCGATGGCCTGTTGATGCTTTAATGTCAATAAAGTATACTTCTCTTCTCTACCAAATAAAAAATGATATCTGATAATTGTATTTTAGATTTTAGAACATGCAAAGCTTTTTATGAGGAATAAGTTTTTTTCCTAAAATTGATAATAAAAAAGTTTCCCATATGGTGCGAACTTAAGTGGACACAGTGTATAATATATAAATAATCAGTAGAAAATTTTTTAATTTTAATTTGTTCGGCGTCATCCTGAAGGTCAGTAGTATGTGTGATTAATCAGATTTCTTTTTAAATTGAGGAAAAAGGAAATATTTTTATAACTTCTGTACTTCACTGTATGTAAATATTTGGATTTAGAATCATCATGCACCAGGGTAATGCTAGTTATTTGTATTCTAATAGATTTGTAATGATTTTGTAAACATTTAAAACGTTGTAATCTTTTAATTTCATTATATTCATGATAAAATTTTGTTTTGATTTCTGGAAGATGAATAACTATACACTTATACAGCTGTGCGGAATTTATAGTCTGGGTTAATATATTATATTATAATATATTGTGCAAGCACATCTCATGCTGTCAAACAGTTAAAAAATCGGATCTAGAGAACACAACAAGTAAAAAAGGGAAAATTGAAATTTTTTATAAAATATTGAAATTTGATGATTTGTTATAGGACAATTTATAGGACAATTTTGAAGCTTTTTTTATAATATAATGAATCTAATCAAGGAAAACCATCAGCTTCTGCTCTCAAACAGTTGAAAATTGAGCTGTAAATGGCGCAGCACATAAAAAACTTTTATATAAAATATTATTGAAATTGTTATTGTTATTGTTGTTATGTTATTTTTCATAAAAATGCATTTAACAAAAATCACCATCTTATGTTGAAAAGAATCGGATATAGATGACGCTACAAGTGGAAAATTTGAAAATTTGAATTTTAAATCAAATATCTTTGAAATTTCATGACTTTTTTATGGGACAATTTTCGTGTTTTTTTATTAAAATGCTTCTATTCAACAAAAGTCACAATTTTATGCTGTCAAAAAATCTGCTCTAGATGACGCAAGTGGAAAATCAAATTTAAATTTTATATCAAATATTGAAATTTCATGATTTCTTACTTTTTTATGGGACAATTCCGTGTTAAAAATTTGAATATTCAAGTTTTATACCAAATATTTTTGAAATTTCATGATTTCTTACTTTTTTATGGGACAATTTTCGTGTTTTTTTATTAAAATGCTTCTATTCAACAAAAATCACCATTTTATGCTGTCAAAAAATAGGCTCTAGATGACGCAGCAGGTGGAAAATTTGCAAATTTAAATTTTATATCAAATATTATTGAAATTTCATGATTTCTTATCTATTTATGGGACAATCGGCTCTAGATGACGCTACAAGTGAAAAATTTTAAAATTGAAATTTCATACCAAATATTTTTGAAATTTCATGATTTCTTACTTCTTTATGGGACAATTTTCGTGTTTTTTTATTAAAATGCTTCTAATCAACAAAAATCACCATTTTATGCTGTCAAAAAATCGGCTCTAGATGACGCAGCAAGTGGAAGATTTATAAATTTAAATTTTATATAAAATATTATTAAAACTTTCTGATCTCTCACTTATTTTATGAGACAATTTTGATGTAATTTTTCATAAAAATGCATTTAACAAAAATGACCATCTTATGCTGTCAAAAAATCTGCCCTAGATGACACTACAAGTGGAAAATTTAATAATTGAAATTTTATATCAAATATTATTTTAATTTATTGATTTCTTACTTATTTATGGGACAATTTTCAGGTTTTTTATAATAATGTATCTATTTAACAAAAATTAACATCTTATGCTGTCAAAAAATCGGCTCTAGATGACGCTACAGGTTAAAAATTTTGAAATTGAAATTTTATATCAAATATTTTTGAAATTTCAAGATTTCTCACTTATTTATGGGACAATTTTGATATTTTTTAATAGAAATGTATCTATTTAAACAAAAATCACCATTTTATGATGTCAAAAATCTGCTCTAGATGACGCTACTAGTTGAAAATTTAAAAATTGAAATCTTATATCAAATATTTTTGAAATTCCATAATTTCTTACTTATTTATGGGACAATTTTGATGTTTTCTTTAATAGAAATTTATCTATTCAACAAAAATCACCATTTAATGTTGTCAAAAAATCGGCTCTAGATGACGCTGCAAGTGAAAAATATAAAAATTTAAATTTCATATCAAATTTTTGGATTTTTTACTTATTTATGGGACAATTTTGACGTTTCCTTAATAGAAATGTATCTATTTAACAAAAATCACCATTTTATGCTGTCAAAAAATCGGCTCTAGATGACGCTACAAGTGAAAAATTTGAAAATTGAAATTTTATATAAAATATTTTTGAAATTTCATGATTTCTTACTCTTTAATGGGACAATTTTCGTGTTTTTTTTATAAAAATGCCTTTATTCAACAAAAATCACCATTTTATGCTGTCAAAAAATCGGCTCTAGATGACGCTACAAGTGAAAATTTTTAAAATTGAAAATTTATATAAAATATTTTTGAAATTTCATGATTTCTCACTTATTTAAGGGACAGTTGTCATGATTTTTTTATAAAAATACATCTATTTAACAAAAATCACCATATTATGCTGTCAAAAAATTGGCTCTAGATGACACTACAAGTGGAAAATTTAAAAATTGAAACTTTATATTAAAATATTTTTGAAATTTCATGATTTCTTACTTATTTATGGGACAATTTTGATGTTTTTTTTTTTAAATCACCATTTTATGCTGTCAATCAGTTGAAAAATCGGCTCTAGATGAACACGTGAAAAATTTAAATTTTTTATAAAATATTATTGAAATTTTCATAATTTCTTACTTATTTATGGGACAATTTTTTTAAGGGTTCTATTCAACAAAAATCACCCTCTTATGCTGTCGAACAGTTGCAAAATCGACTCTAGATGTCGCTACAAGTGAAAAATTTGAAAATTGAAATTTTATATTAAACATTATTGAAATTTCATGATTTCTTACTTATTTCTGGGACAATTTTCATGTTTTTTTTGTTTCATCAAAACGCTCTACTAAATCTAATTCACAATTGAAAAATGACACTTAATTGAAAGCTCCCCTCCAGATGTCACTACACGAAACAAAAATATAATAATTATCATCTATTTATAGACATATATTTCAACTTTATAGACGAACTTCTTGTTAAAAATAGAATTCCCTAATAATAGTCTGTTGTCAAGCATAGTTATAAATTAATCGACCTATTACGAATTTGTTGAAATGAAATCTCTTATCACAAACGATAAGTGAATCTTACATAAAATACTTGTTTTCACTTTTCCCCCCCCGACGCCCGTAACACTGACGAATCAGCAGCTCGACGTCGATCAAATGGTTATATTGCATCCGAATCCTCGAACTACTACTTACTACCAACTCTATTAAAATATTAATTGTAAAGAGATGCGTATTTAATAATATTTATTTACAATTTGTTTAGTGTTGTGTGCAAGAGTGTTTTTCTTTTATTATTATTTATTCTTATTATTCTTCTATATGATGCGATCTACTTATTGTTCTCCAAGTCCTCGTGAAATTTTACATAATTCAGATCTCGAAATCGAGGGATGCGATTATCTTTTAAGCAGTACGATACGATTGGATGAAAATTATTTAAGCTACAATATCATTGGTGAGTCGATTTTATTATTAGATCCAATGGAAAGGTCTTTTTATAGTTTTTATTGAGCTAAAAATGTGATTTTATTCCATTGGATAGGTATTTAGTGAAGTTATTTAGTGGGTAGTGAATTTTGAACTCCCAAACTCTCGTGGCAAACGCAAATAATATAAAAAGAACGTTTCACAATATTTCGTTGACTTGGAATTTGGATCTAAGCATTTAATAGTAGTTTATAAATCTTTTTTGTAATTTATTTTGTAAGAAAAAATACAAATTCATTTATTAATTGAAATTGAATAAATAAAACTGTTGAAACATACAGGGTGGCCCACCATATACGCTAGAATTTATTACATTTAATTAGTAGATATCCGAAATAAAAAAATAGTTTAGTAATGGCCGCATTTTAAAAATATTTTTTACTATACAGGGTATATGCCAGTAGAAAACATCATACATAAATTAAAAATAAATAATAAGAAATTGAGATTAAATCGAAAAGGAGCAAACTGACAACTAATAATCTAATTCTACAGTGCGGATATCAAGTCTTACTGTTGGACACTATGTTATTTGAGACAAAAATAACACAAAAAATTGCCACCCCTTTTTTCACCCCCTACACTTGACCTACTCAGATTTTTTAAACAGCAAGAGAGGTCCTGCGACACTTCGTTGGAAAGGGTTTGGAAAACAAAACTCAAAAATGTATAATTTTCAAATTTTGGACAATAAACTAATGAAAATTATCAAAAAAATAATGTATTACACTCATATGTTTAAAATTAAAGGGACTGGACAAATTACTAAGAAAAGTTAAATACATTTTGTTATCGAGTGTCTCCAGAAATGATTGGGAATGAAGCAAAGTGTGACATATTTCTTATTTTTGAGTTCCGATATTTCAATCCTTTCCAATCTATTGTTATTCCTGAAATCGGAAGGGGTAGAAGGGGTGACAATTATTTGTATCTTCTGTATATGTATCTGTAGAGTAGGTAGGCTCACAGCACTTACGCCACATCTGACCCATTGTACATCCTCCCGAGTAGTTGTCCTCCTTGGTCATCGTCCATCCTGTCCTTCTCAGGAAGGTGGACAGGTCACTAGGAGACATCTCCTTTATATCGGCAGGTGTAGGCCAAGACTCACCGAACACACACTATCTTATCGACGATAACTCCGGACACTCGCATAAGACATGCCTGACAATTTCATCTTCGTGTTCACACATCCTGCATAGAGGTATCCACTAGCCCCATAGCATGGAGGTGTTTACTTAGTTGACAATGGCCAGTCAGAAATCCTACTGTTAAACGTAGGTTTTTCCTGGTCATCGCCAAATATTTCTTCGGCGCCAGCTTACCAGGGTCGCCCAGAGTGATCCTGGCAAGACTCCATTCTTTGATTCCATCCCATTTCTCAAGGGATTGAGCATTGGTGTAACGTTTGGCTAGTCCCGCAATTGTCGAAGTCGTTAAGCCGTAGGTGTCACTGGGTCCTAAAATTTTTAGTCCAGCCGCTGCCCTGGCTAAAGAATCGGCAATGCGACTACCTTTACTCCTGTCGTGCCCTTCAACCCACCTCAGGATAATATTGTTATCTGCCGAGGCGTTAGCTAAATCTTGGTGGCACTCTAGTACTAGCCTCGATATAACACGTTGTCTGTTCAAGAATAATAAGGCTTGTCTACTATCAGTGCATATTGTTATGTTTTTGCCAGAAATTCCTTTTCTGGTTAGTTCTTTTGTGGCAATTGAGATACAAGCCAGTTCTGTTAAACCACGCTGGTATTGTTTCCCATACCCCACTTAATCCTTAGGCTTAGTGCTCTGGAGTAAACTCGACATCATGAAGCCTTCTTTCATTTTTGAGCCATCTGTATATATGCGTATTGCATTTGCAGCATCTGGTTCTGTGTTCTGTTTTATTTGTATTTTGTTGGGTTTATTAAACACAAACCTGGGTTCAATTGCATCATTGGCTGTATTCTATAAAACACGGAAGAAAAAGTTTTTTTGGTAGAGCATTATTTTCGTTCATACGGAAAAGGTCGTAATGATGGTCCAAGCTTAGAACAGGTGTCAATAAAATATCAACAAAAATTTAATAAAGCAGCTCCTAGTAAAAGTATGATGTTAGCTGTTCTTGAATAATGAAGGACAAAATATTTCACTCGGAAAATCCGCCGGCGAATATTGCCGAACTACGGGAAAAAATACAAAAAATTTTTCGGCAGTTACATCAACCACTTTTTATAAATATGTTTATTGACTTACAAAATCGATATGAAGCTTGTTTGCGTCGAAATGGTGAACATTTTGAACACGTACATTACAGAAATTAAAAATTAATTTTTATTTTCGGTACTGTTTATTTTGGCGGATACTGTACTTTGTTAATATGTCATATAATCAATTTCTAATGTTTGACAAAAGAGTTTTATCGATGAAAAGTGAAGTTGGGAGAAAGAATTCGGTAGATACTGTAACGTTATTATGGGATTTGTGATTAATCTTACCATTGGGTATTTTTTATTTTGAGATTATTTTCGATATAAGATATTTTAATCTTGAAAAAAAAACATGTAGTAGATAAGTTGAATAAGTATTTTGTTTTAATATCAAACTGATTGAGTGATAACATTTAATCGTTTTAAATAAATAATTTTAAAACTTTTATATTTTATACAATACATTTCAATATAAAAACTATTGACCCCACATGATACTGAAAAAAAAAATGAAAAAGTACGTCAAAAATCGTATAAAGGAGTACGTCCTTTTGCTCATATGTGGAAGTTATAACTTTAACCCCCTTGCCCAATGGTCACTCCTTCCAATTTTTGAAACACCCTATACATTATTGCATTATTGGATTCTCCGCTACAAGAGGATCAATCACTTGTTTGTGTGGTGATAAACGAGACTGGTCTTGCAAAACCAAGACCAAGACCGAGTTGTGCAAAACTTATGCAAGACCAAGACCCATCTACAAGATTCTTGCAGTCTTGCAAAGAATGTAAGACCAAGACTAGCTAAAGGCTTGCAAAACCAAGACCGAGTTGTGTAAGACTTATGCAAGATCAAGACCAGCCTGCAAGATTCTTGCAGACTTGCAAAAAATGCAAGACAAAGACCAGCTAAAGGTTTGCAAAACCAAGACCGAGTTGTGCAAGACCAAGACCGGCCTGCAAGACTCTTGCAGTCTTGCAAATAATGCAAAACCAAGACCAGCTAAAGGTTCGCAAAACCAAGGCCGAGTTGTTCAAAACTTATGCAAGACCAAGACCGGTCTGAAAAACTCTTGCAACTCTTCCAAAAATGCAAGACCAAGACGAGCTAAAGGCTTGCAAAACCAAGACCAAGTTGTGCAATGATTGAAATAAATATCAATAAATCTCACTTAGATGATCTATGTCTGCTTTTTTATTCGTACAATTGCTATGCTTGAAACAAAATGGCGCATATTTGAGTTTAATTCTATCCTGTAAATGACTTTACTATACATTTTGAAGTAATTTATTTTATAATAGATTTAATTATATGTAATAGTTTTTGTTAATTTGTTTTTTATTAACCATTAACTATGTGTCATTCAGTTTATTTTTTGTACATCCTAGTAACCATTTTCATCAAAGTTGTAACTAGAATCATTTATGTTTTACATATTACCAAGTATATAATACAGGGTGTCTTCTCGGGGGATGAAAGTACAAATTTAAAATTTTTTGTAGGTTATTGTCTCTTCAAAACACATCAACAGTATTAATTATGTCAAATTCTAAAAAGCCAGTGGCGTGGTATGAGTGGTTCGTAGATTTTTATTGTACCATTTTTTTGAAACACCTTGTATTTAAACCCAAAGACTTTGGTATGCAATTATTTATCAAATTTCCTACATAGAAGGTACTTCTTTGTTAAACTCGATGGAACACTCCATTTTCAAGATTTTTTACTTTTTATTAAAGTAAGACGCTTTTTTAAGTTGTTTTTTCTTAAATAAATTTGTAGTACCTACTTGAAGATAACTTACAAATAATTTAAACACAAACGTTTCTTATGGTTTTGTAATTTATAATTATTTAAGGGAAGATAGAGTGTTGAGAAAATATTTACGACTACTACAAATTTATTGTTTAAAAACATTACAACATAAAAAAATGTCTTACTTCAATAAAAAGTTAAAAATATTGAAAATGGAGTGTTCTATCGAGTTTAACAGAGAGTATCTTTTATTTAGGAATTTAATAAAGAATTGCATACAAAAATCTTCAACTTAAAATACAGGGTGTTTAAAAAATATGGTACAATAAAAGTTTACGAAATCCTCGTACCACGCCACTGGCTTATTAGAATTTGACATAATCAATACGGTCGATATGTTTTGAAGAGACAATAACCTACAAAAAATTTTAAATTTGTACTCTCATCCTGCGAGAAGATATGAAATAGAATGTGTATTTCTTTTTCAACTTTTAACAGCTTGTATCTCACAAACTAAGAAGGTTAGAAAAAAGTTGCATATGGGTATTTTAAATATTTCCTAACGATCTATCATGCCTTCAATCTACGGTACTAATTTACGGAACACCCTGTATATTTTTTCCTGTGGGTGTAGAAAAGTATAGTGAAAGTACTATTTTGTAGTTTCCCTGATGATGGAAATAAATATATACGAATGCTACAAAAACCTTTTAAAAGTTCCGCATTCCTCACTACTTAAAATAAGGGGAAATAGTGCAGCTACCGCCATTTTTGGTCCAAATATTATTCAAACTATTCAAATTTAAGGAATAACGCAAATTTCGTATAACCAACCGGTTTTTGCATTTGAATGTCACCAGTGACATCAAACGATGTATAATTAAACCTAACCTCCAACGTCTACCTTTATTATTTCAATAATAACTAGTTTTTTTTTTCGTCAACCATTTTATATGACAGAGTTAACTTTATTACCTACAGTCGTCGGTTTCGTGTAAAAGGAGTAGGTACCACTATTTTATAATATTTTTTAAAACAGTTTTATGTAATAATAGTTATGTTCCGTGATTACATACTAATGGATATGGACGTATTGGTATCCACCGACTTGGGTCAAGGTAAACAATTTTTAATTTAACTTGAATTCATTAAAACAATATTATTCATGATTTTTTTTTCGTTTTTTAAACTTTAAGTGATTGTTTACAAAATTTATTTCCCTCATAATATGTTGTAATTTCAACAAATACACAACAGAGCTAAGACATGAAAGTTGAAGTTAAAAAATGATGTAACTTCTCAATTATCTCAGTAGAAAGTTTCAAGAAAACTGGTACAGATAAAGAAAGGATAACATAAGAAATGCATTGAAAAAAGACAATTGGGCTGGTGGGGACATTTGCAGCCTATGGAGGAATGTATTTATGTATTTTGGGGTGACATTCACTGAGACCTAAAAGATCTATTGTGCCCCCTTACTTCTACTCAGTTTCTGAGGAGAGTCTCAGAAATTAGTAGTTCCTTTAGTCCTATTTCCCAGAGGAATTTTAGGATGGCTGCAGGCTTCAACGTGGGTAAATGTTCCTCTTCTATCCAGTAATCTCCCAGGTGCTCTAGGATTCTGAAGTGCTGTGCAGTTGGAAAGTATGTGGATGGAGGTTTCTTCTTCCATGCCACAAAATCTACATTCTTCTTCCTCCACTATTTGAGCGCAGGTGCCCATTCAGGCGACAATGTCCCGTTAGGATCCCTGTTAAAACTCTTAGCGCAGTTTTACTTTGTCTTATGCATTCATTTGATCTCAACAGGTTGTAGTCACCCAGAAGAGTCTTTGATTGTATAAGCCTTGCTAGATCTTTACAATGGTCCGATCATCTCTTTTTCTCGGCTTTACTGGAAGAAATGGAAGAAATACCAATATTACATTGGGGCTGATTTCGCAAAAGGGTTCAGGCCCCCAGAAAGGTATTTCAGTCCCCCTCTTTGCTATAGTTCATCTGCTATTTCATTTCCTTCTATTCCAGTGTGTCCTGGAATCCATAGTAAGGTGACTATATTGTTCTCGCCTAGTTCATTGAGTCTGTCTAGGCATTCCCACACCATTTTGGAACTGATTACACAAGAGCTCAGTGCTTTATAGCTGCTTGACTATCCGACATTATGATAATCATTTGTCTTCTGTATCCTTTATCAATATTGAACTGGGCGCCTATGGAGGAAACTAGATTAACTTAGAAAATATGGGGAGCGAAAATTCAAAAGAATAAAAAGAGCTAGGCCCAGGAAGACTTGGGATGGGAGAATAGGGGAAATATTACAGCAGAAACTTGGATGGAAGCTAAAAAAACTGACAACTGACAGAAAGAAGTGGTAAACATTGAAAAAAGAATAAAAATATCCCTCTACACCACACACAATGTTCATATAACGCAGTCAGACCTCTAAACCATTGGGCTACGGAGAGCCTATGTTATTGTCAAAATAAGAAAGTGAGGTTTTAAATAGCTGATTGTAAGAATATAAAAAAAAATATAAAAATTTTTTTCCAATCTATCGATTTCTCAAATTATAAAAAAATAAAAAACATCACCACGTAGGGGAAGCGTTTTGAAATTAAAAAGGTCTCTTGCGTTTTTTTCGTCCGATCAATGGTTTGTCCGGAAAAAATTCGGTAAACTAAGTATGTGTTCCGCATCCGCGCGATTCTTCTGCACGGCGGAGGACCTACTTCCTGAATTGCGGAAAAAAAATTAAATATTCAATCAGAAATTTTTTTCAATCTTTGGTAAGAGTTAAGGTTGTAAATAATAAATAAAAGGTATTGAATTAATTTTTACATATTTTTATTGGAAAAGGGTATGCAAAAAATTATATCTTAAAATTATATATTAATCATCTTTCATATCATTTCACTACATACATTTTGTTCGTTGATCTTTAATCTTTATTACAGGAGTATCGAATTTTATTTTGGTAAAATTAAGGAAGATTCCCACACGAATCTATTAAAATTGCTATTTTCGCTTATAATATAAAAAATCATTAAAACCAAAAATATATGTGAATCAATTGATTTTGTAATTATATATTCTTGATCCTAGAAGTTTCCCCAACATTTGTACGCAAACCCCATTAAAATTACTCCAGTTTTATCAAAGTTACAGTACTTAATATACTGTGCTATTCAAAAGTCCCTCCCCCCTCGTATAATTTGAACGGCTACACTTACATTAATAAAATTTGGAGGGTGAAAATAAAGTGTTGTAAACTTCTCTACGAATGGTAACACGTGAAGTAATAGTAATAGATGACGTCACAGTCACTCTGACCAATAATTTTAAATAGGACCTTATGGCAAGTGATATTTCGTTTGAAAGGCATTGACATTGGATACAGAGCCATATCAATTTTGTTTGGGTTTTAACTAATTTTGACGGATAAATTAAATAAATACCAAAATTATTATTTCACATTTAAATATTGAAGATTTTTCAGTCCGCCTTTGGTTAGTTGTCAAAGAAATTGACGTTTTTAATTTAATATTATTTGTTGCTTTACAAAATTTTGTAAATAGCTTAAATATTTAATTTTATTATTGTTTAACGAGACGTTTAAGAGTTTACATAGGCAAAATGGTAGGTACTCAAGCCGACAAAGTAGCAGCTATCTTAATAATTGGTGAATCTAGAAAGAATCTCCATGAAGCGGAACGTTTATTTAATAAGACATACCCAGATCGCCCTATCTTGAGAACTTATTTGAGGGAGCTTCTTCACAAGTTTGAAGCAACAGGTAGTGTTCAAGATGCCAAACGATCTGGTCGACCAACATTTAAATAGTGATGATAAAAAAAATGATATAGTTGCTGAAATGGTAGTAAACCCTACTTCCTCTTCAACTAAAGTTGCGTCTATCTGTGAAGTAAGTAAAAGTACAGTAGGTACAGAGAGTGTTGGCTAAAAAGAGATTTCATTCATACAAGTTAAAAATGGTGCACCACATTTCGGATGACGACCCCGACAGAAGACTCGAATTCTGTGAATGTATGACAAATAAAATTAGTCAAAACCCACATTACACAAAAATTTGTGTTTGTGTTTTACATGTAAAATGTGTCAAGAACTGATGCTCAAGCCCGTGCCCAGCCTCAAGTCTTGTTTATAAGTACGGGCATTAGAGATGGGGGCTGAGGGAGAAGATGCATTGGGGAATTTGGTTAATAAGAAAGGGAAAGTAAAATAATCGGTAGTATATATTTTGGAATTGATTTTCAGTGGATCATACGCTCAGTGTTAGAACGATTGCGACATTGTCAAAATTTTAATTTAGTTGAACCTCAAAATATGATTTATTTTCTTGGTGAGAGAAGTACAACTTCCTAACTCGAATAGAGATGAATGGGTTCTCCGTAAGGATTAACTATTAAGAGCAGACAGCTGTTGGTACACAGACGGCTCAAAAATACCCCAGGCTCTGGTGCAGGCGTATACGGGCGCAGACCTAGAACAGAAATTTCAACCTCTCTAGGATCCTATGCAACCGTATTTCAGGCCATTGTTTCATGTGTGGAGAGAGTGGAGCAAGCCAATCTCATACATACAGCAATAAAAATTTTCTTGGACAGCCAAGCAATAAAGTATTGCTGGTCTGGATCCCTGGCCATTCTGGCATGGAAGGAAACGAGAAGGCGGACTCTTTTGCAAGGGAGGGTGCCGCACATGTTTCCATCGGACCAGAACCTACTATTGGTATTGCAATAAGTTTTGCCAAACAAATACCTGGACAGCAAAAAGAGCTTTAGACTTCTGGCATAATTTACCAGGATTAGTTCATTCAAAGGCTTTTATACATCCTTCGAAGAATGTCTCAAAACAAATGTTATAGACTATAGCAGGCATGATCTACGTTGTCTAACAGGCTTTTTAACAGGCTACTGTTATCTGAATTATCATATGTTAACACTTGGACTGTCGGAAGATCCGACTTGCAGTCGTTGTCTGGAAGATGATGAAACAGCAGAGCATATAATATTGTGCCTGCCCCGCCGCCGCTCGAATCAGGTATCTGATGTTTGGCAGGGTCTCTCTCTCGCTCTCGGACCTGAAATATCATTCACCAAATAAACTAATCGGCTTTGTTAAGAAGCTGAATTTGTTTGGTGAAATCTGGGTCCACAATACTCTTACGAGTCGCAGTGGAGGGCCTTATAGACCCACTCACCACACATCTAACCGGCAAGTGCTAAACTATATCTATAGTTTGCATTTAGCAGGATAGTTTCCGTAAACACTGTGTAATTTTAACGAAATTTAATTGCAGATACGATTACTTTCAATAAAACTAACTAATATAGTTTCAACATTCTTTTTTTTATAAATAATTGTTTATTAAAAATATCTTGGCTATCTTGAGCAACATTTTCAGTGTGAAACGAGACTAAAAACCTAAATATAGTAACTAGGTTCTAGTTAAAAGTAGTCTCAGTCTCAAATTAAAATCTGAAACTGTGTGGAATTTTAAAGGAAGTTAAAAGTGAATATTTTTTCTATAATATTTATATATTTCTAGTGATATGGGATTATCTGAAGGTAATTAATTTTTTTTCTGAAAATATTCCTTATATTTTCAGTATTTACTTAACGAGATATGTACTTAGACCTTATCAGTATTTTATCTCGCGTAAGAATTGAGATGTTTATTTGCTTTGTCATTTCGAAATGTTTAAGGAATTGAAATACCTTTCTGAAGATTTTTGAAACAAAGCGAATGATAGATACTTTTCTTTTTATACGAATACCCTTGAGAATAGAAAATTGCAAGTAATATATCCTAATTATATAACTGTATAATTATTACAAAATTGTTTAGACAAATAGCTTTTACGTGTTCAGATATAATTTACTTAGAATATTATATACTTATAGTGACAGGAGATTTTTATAAAACTGGTTTCACAAACGCCGGTCGGTTTTTTAAGACACGTGTATATAGAATGACGCCCTGTATATTTTTTGCCTTTTGAAATCCTCAAGATTATTTTTTATTTAATGTTTCCTATACCTATGGCGTGCCGTTTTGGTATTTAATAACATCGTTTTAAAAACAAAAACAAAAATATCTCTTCTTTCAAAAATGTTTATTCCCTAATTATTCTGTTAATGAATTAAAATTATGTTTTTCATAATAATAATACAGGAATTTCCATAATGAAAAACATAATAGAAATTACCGATTTAAAATTATGAAAAACATAATAGAAATTCAATTTCAATTATGTATCGAGGTTGCCTATACTAATCTAATGCAAGTTCCTGAAATCGTATAGTAAATGCATTACTGCAGAATAGGCAACCTCAATACATAATGTAAATTGAATTTCTATTATGTTTTCAATAATTTTAATTCTTGAATTTCTATTATGTTTTTCATAATTTTAATTCTTGAATTTCTATTATGCTTTTCATAATTTTAATACTTGAATTTCAATTATGATTCTAATAATAATAATACATGTATTTCAATTATGAAAAACATAATAGAAATTACCGATTTAAAATTATGAAAAACATAATAGAAATTCAAGAATTAAAATTATTGAAAACATAATAGAAATTCAATTTACATTATGTATTGAGGTTGCCTATTCTGCAGTAATGCATTTACTATACGATTTCAGGAACTTGCATTAGATTAGTATAGGCAACCTCGATACATAATTGAAATTGAATTTCTATTATGTTTTTCATAATTTTAAATCGGTAATTTCTATTATGTTTTTCATAATTGAAATACATGTATTATTATTATTAGAATCATAATTGAAATTCAAGTATTAAAATTATGAAAAGCATAATAGAAATTCAAGAATTAAAATTATGAAAAACATTATACAAATTCAAGAATAAAAATTATTGAATAAATAATACAAAACGGATTTGTAGTATGTTTTTCATAATTTTTTTTCTTCAATTTCCATGATGTTTTCAATAATTTTAATTGTTGAATTTCCATTATGTTTTTCATAATAATAATACACGAATTTACATTATGAAAAACATAATAGAAATTCAAGAATTAAAATTATTGAAAACATAATAGAAATACAATTTACATTATGTATTGAGGTTGCCTATTCTGCAGTAATGCAATCTTTGACTTGGAAAATTTGATTAGTTGATGTTTAAAATACGCGCAAGCGCGACCTATCAATCGGGAGAAATTACAGCACTCAAAATAGGATGCAGACGTACCTTTCATAGCGGCAATGTGTCTTACGTCTTTTTCCAATGTCCCACTGACAGGTCTGTAGTTTGTTGTTTACGATCAATTATTATTTATGTAAAGTGAACATTAATCTTATTTTGTTATATTTATTTGAAGAACGTTACTTTAGTCACGTGTTTTCTGAGGCACGAGTGACTTGATTTACAGGACGTATATTACTAAGAGCTAATTGAAAATTGGTTGTCTAAATGTAGATAATGTAAATGTAGCTGTAACTCCGAAATTGTAGCATTTATAAGGAACATCACATGAAAAATAATCAGTATCAGGAAAAAAAATATACAGGGTGATCCATTTGATCTGATAACAATGTAAATACCAATACTATCATCTGCCATATGATTTTTACACACCAAAATCCGTTTCCGAGGTATGATGTATTTTGGGGTGACATTCACTGAGACCTAAAAGATCCATTGTGCCCTCTTACTTCTACTTAGTTTCTGAGGAAAGTCTCAGAAACTAGTAGTTCCTTTAGTCCTATTTCCCGGAGGAATTTTAGGATGTCTGCCGGCTTCAACTTAGGTAAATGTTCCTCTTCTATCCAGTAATCTCCCAGGTGCTGTGCTCTAGGATTCTGAACTGCTGTGCAGTTGGAAAGTATGTGGATGGAGGTTTCTTCTTCCATTCCACAAAATCTGCATTTTTCTTCCGCCACTATTTTCAGCTTTTTCAGGTTCCCATTCAGGCGACCATTTTAAAAATGTTAAAACTCTTAGCGCAGTTTTACTTTGACTTATGCATTCATTTGATCTCAACAGATTGTAGTCACCCAGGAGAGTTTTTGATTATATGATTTTATAAGCCCTACTAGATCTTTCCAATGGTCAGATCTTCTCTTTTTCTCGGCTTTACCTATTTCTTCCAATATTACATTGGGGCTGATTCCGCAAAAGGGTTCAGGCCCCCAGAAAGGTATTTCAGTCCCCCTCTTTGCTAGTTCATTTGCTATTTTATTTCCTACTATTCCAGTGTGTCCTGGAATCCATAGTAAGGTGATTATATTGTTCTCGCCTTGTTCATTGAATTTGTCTAGGCATTCCCACATCATTTTGGAACTGATTACACAAGTGCTCAGTGATTTAATGGCTGCTTGACTATCCGACATTATGATAATCCTTTGTCTTCTGTATCCTTTATCAATATTGAACTGGGCGCACTTTCTTATGGCGTGGATTTCCGCTTGAAAGAAACTTGGGGTTTTTCCCAAGCTTTCAGAGTGTTTGGTTCCTGGCCCGAACACTCCTATCCCAGTTCCTTCTATTGCTTTTGAGCCGTCTGTGTACCATTGAATGTCATTCTTTCCAAGTCTGGTAACGGAATCTGGACCCCATTCCTTCTTGTTGCTTAATTCCGTAACGAATTTCTTTGAAAAGTTATACTTTTTCATCATACCGTCTTGTGGCATGTCCCAGGTTGTATGTATGTATGTTGTATGTATGTTTTAATGATTCCCTCTCTACTTAGTCTTCCAAGGTAGATAATAGAGGCATTCCATTCTTAGAACACACTCTGTATATACCGAGTTTCACTCATATCCTCCATTGACCCTCGTATCTGATCGAGCAAAAAATTAATTCACTTCTAGCAATTTTTGTTTTTTGTTAAATTTCGTACAATAATTCGGTATTGGAAAATAATTTTGTAAGTCATCAGTATAAATAGACTTTGAACTCGGACTTTGAAGCCAAGGAATCCCGGCTATTATTTTGTATATGAAATAAACATAGCTCTATATATATGTATTAAAACATATCGATGACATCCATAATAATATTTGTGTATTGATAATATACAGGGTAAACATTTTACTACATATTAGAGAAACATTTTTAAAACTATTTAGATTTTTAAGTTTGTTTTCTTTTATTTTAGGGCCTTAATAATACCGGGTGTCCCAAGGTATCGTATACAGGCAATATCCCGCTTATTAGACAAGTTAATTAATAACTAGAAAAACTGCATTGAATGGCATTAAAGTACCCTCCTAATGGCATATAAAAAAATATTTTACATTTGACAGCCCTGTGGCAGCTACCCCTCACTTTTTATTTTCAAATGGCACCCCCTGTATTTTGTCATTGAAAATTGCGTGTCGTTCTAGGTATTTGGAATACAACGATAGCAAATACTTTCTTGTGGTCTGAATCAAAGCTGGTGTAACGCTACGATTTATATTTTTTAATAAACAGTTGCATTTAGTGTTATTTTGGTAAAGTCAATTTATTTTTAAAAAGGATAAAATTATCCCTCAATTTGATATTTAAAATTCCCTCTGAAATTATAGTTCCTGCGGCCAAACTTCAGATGGCACGATGGCAGTTAAAACTGTAGTCACTGCTGACAACGTAAGAGTTACAATTCTAGGTTGAAGTATTTTATGATTTAGAGAGGATCTTAAAGAACGCATTCTTGAAGCATCTCGTAGCGTTACATCAGCTATGATTCAGACGGGGCCAGCACAACACTTTTGACACGTTTTGCAGCTTGCAAGGATTCTGCAGGAAATAATTTTGAACACTTGCTGTAATTTTTTTGTTCGTTTTTAGAATTGCATCAGAGGTATTTTAGATGAAATTGATACTTCATGAAATGTTGATGCTTTTGTTATTATTAATTGAAAAAAACACCAAGTATGTGCTATCGTTGTATTCCAAATAGAACGACACGCAATTTTCAATATCAATATACAGGGGGTGCTAATTGAAAATGAAAGGTGAGGGGAAGCTATCACAGGGCCCAAATGTAAACATTTAGGAGGTTACTTTAATGCCATTCAATGCAGTTTTTTTATTTATTAATTATCTTGTCAAATAAGCGAGATATTGCCAGTATACGATATTTTGTGACACCCGGTATAGCTTGTTTTTAAAAAGTTTATTTTTTAGTTATGATTAAGAATGTCTCTGAGCATTTCATGCAATGCGTCATTTTTACATAGTTGTGTGCCTGTTAATTTAGTACAGTCCAATTCTTCGATAATTAGACCTTTTAACAATTTGACCCTCCCTCATATTTTCCTTTCATTTGATACCGATACTGTGGTAATACAGAAAAAAAAAGAAAACTATTCCGCTATATTGGAATTAGAATGACATTGCTAAGCATCCATTGTCATCCAAAATAAGCGTGTATATAGTCAAAAGTGCTCTTATCGTACGGGTTCAAAGGTCACTAAGAAGACACAGGTTAACAAAATGTGAGATTACAAATATACCCGGAGAAAATATTGATGGTTGATGTTTCCTGCACACTGGTTGACGAATTTCCACTTTTTCATTCATTCTCGAAATTATCTATCAGATTAAGTACCATTTTTTTGCTTGAGGATGCAAAATACCGGAAAATTGCTTCTTATCATTTATATTGTCACTTTGAATTGTCAAAGCCACAAAACTGACATTTAAATAAAAACTTCGCTAGTGACAGACTTTTTAGAATCGCTGAAAACTAAATACATAATATCCTTTTTTTCTACCGTCGAAATTGCATAAATCTGTCTTATTCATCTTACGGATTTTATTTGGAAGTTATGCTTAAACGCAAAAAAAGAAAACAAAAACGTTGAGTATGTCTTTGTTGAATCGTATGACCCGCATGATAAGACTGCATTTGACTTCACCAAATTGCAGTTCAATCGGTTAAAGATAACAGATTTAAAATTCAGTAGCAAGATTCCATCCGACCAAGCATACATTGCAAGATAAATAAAAGCATGAAAAATAAATCACTAGGAAATGTTGACATTCCGGACAAAATTTCTTAAAGAGAAAGTAAAGATTTACTATTCATTGTTAAGCCCATTGTACACGCCCTGTTTAAGCGCGGCAGTTTAAACGTCTCGACTGTGGACACGGTAAGGAATACACAGTATCTCTACGGACTTAAAATGGAATGAAATGGAATGTCCTCAGTCACTTGGCGTTGTCAATACGATTAAACTGCCACGTTTAAACAGTCCGTATAGAATATGTCTTAGTGTTCTACACATTATTTATAAGTAATTACTTTATATTTTGAAAACATCAATACATCTTAAAATTAATGTTATTGTAATAAATGATAAACCCTACAAAATAGAAATAAAACAGAACACAGAGTCAGATGCTGTAAATGCAATACGCATATATATACAGATGGCTCAAAAATGAAAGAAGGTTCAGGATGTGGTGATTACTATAGAGCACTAAGCCTAAGGATTAAGTGGGGAATGGGAAACAATACCAGCGTTGTTCAAACAGAACTGGCTGGTATCTCAATTGCCATAAAATATCTAACCAGAAGAGGAATTTCTGGCAAAAACATAACAATCTGCACTGATATAGTAGACAAGCCCTATTAGCCTTGAAGAGACAACGTGTTATATCGGTGCTAGTACTAAAGTGCTAACATGATTTAGCTAACGCCTTGGCAGATAACAATGTTATCCTGAGGTGGGTTAAAGGGCACGACAGAAGTGAAGGTAATCGCATAGCCAGGGAAGCGGCTGGACAAAAAATTTTAGGACCCAGTGACACCTACGGCCTAACGACTTCGACAATTGCGGAACAAGCCAAACGTTACACCCATGCTCAATCACTTAAGAGAGGGGATGGAATCAAAGGATGCAGTCTTGCCAGGATCACCCTGGGCGACCCTGGGAAGCTAGCGCCGAAGAAATATTTGCTGATGACTAGGAAAAACCTACGTTTAACAGTAGGATTTCTGACTGGTCACTGTCAACTAAGGGAACACCTCCATACTATGGGGCTAGTGGACACACCTATATGCAGGATGTGTGGACAGGAAGATTAAATTGTCTTATGCGAGTGTCAGGAGTTATCGTCAATAAGAGAGTGTGTGTTCGGTGAGTCTTGGCCTACACCTGCCGATATAAAGGAGATGTCTCCCAGTGATCTGTCCACCTTCCTGGGAAGGACAGAATGGACGATGACCTAAGAGGACAACTCCTCGGGAGGATGTACAATAAGTCACATGTGGCCTAAGTGCTGTGAGCCTACACTCACCCCCCCCTACTCTACAGAAACAGAAAATTAATGTTTTATTTACAGTAAGTACAGTTATTGAATATTGAAGGAAGAAGGAACATTATTAGAACTATGAGAAATATAGGAATGGTAGGGTTATTTTGTTGAATATTTTGACACCTCAACTTTATTGTTAAGAGATTCTTCAATGTATCATCCGCCATTGCTCTTTAAACAAGTCATGTCGGCACCAGTCAACTAATATTGTTGCAGAAGACCGACGAAAGAGTTGACCAGTATATTCTGTACGATTTTACCAAGTTCAAGCAACCATAGTCAAATGCAGTCTTATCATGCGGGTCATACGATTCAACAAAGACATACTCACCGTTTTTGTTTTCTTTTATTGCGTTTAATCATGACTTCCAAATAAAATCCGTAAGATGAATAAGACAAACTTATGCAATGTCGACGGGAGAAAAAAGGATATGGACATATTTAGTTTTCAGCGATTCTAAAAAGTCTTTCACCAGCGAAGTTTTTATTTAAATGTCAGTTTTGTGAATTTGACAATTCAAAGTGACAATATGAATAATAAGAAGCAATTTTCCGGTATTTTGCATCCTCAAGCAAAAAAAAATGGTACTTAATCTGATAGATTATTTCGAGAATGAATGAAAAAGTGGAAATTCGTCAACCAGTGTGCAGGAAACATCAATCATTATTCTTTTCTCCGACAGGCTTATTCTGTAAAAACAACGGTCGTGCAATCAGTCGCAAAATTTGGTATTCTGTAAGGTAGTCGCGTCGCAATTGCTGGTTGCTGTCAAGATGCACTTTTACGTCATAAAACTAGCGCCACTTGCAATCGGGTAGCAATCAACATAACTTAAATTGTCTGTAAAATCAGCTGATGAACAAAAACAAATGTAAAAAATATTTAATATGCATGAAAAACCAAGGAAGCCTACGAAACAGTGACTTACATAACTAAAAGCAGTTGAAAATGGGTTTCCAAATACTTTTTTAGATGATTTGTTGAAAAAAAAACAATATACTTCTAGGTATTTTTTGAGATGGGTGTTATCGGTAGGTAGGAGCAAATGTCAACGTTCAATCCTTGAATATTTACAAAAAAAAATCACAGAATGGTAAAATGTGGGTAAATATATAGGAGAGTTTAAATCCTTGAATAATGAAAAAAATAATTCAAGTCAATTTATTTTTTCATTTATGTAAGAATGTAGGTATTTCTTTTTCAAGAACAAACATGCTAGAAACATCATTTGATAGATAAAGGGCATATAAATCACAACATCATAGCATGAACAAAAATTAACTCTTAGTGATTGTTTATGTTAACATAATAAAGATAAGAGTGTAGGTACCTCTATCTATGGCAGGAGTTCCCAACCAGGGGGGCACGCCTCCCAAGGGGGCATAGAGAGATGTCAAGGGGGGCGCAAAGCGTTTGCATTTTTTTTATTATCACTAAGGTGGTAAACAGGCAAAAAAAAACAAAAAACAACATTTCAATGTATGTTGGCTTATTTAACTGACATATTTGGTGCCTTGAATGAGCTAAACCTGAAACTTAAGGGCAGAAGCGGCACTATAATAAGCAATTATGATTATATTCAGGGGTTCATAGCAAAGCTTCAACTTTGGAATAAAAAATTGTCTTCTGAAAATGTTATATCTTTTTCTCGGCTGTTCGCAGCAATTAAAAATAACAAACTGGACGCAAATTTGAAAGCTGACATAAAAACTCATTTACAAGCGCTGGAATACGAATTTCGCCGATACTATCGAGACATCGATTCAGAGTCACCAATATGGCACATGACAAGAAATCCATTTGTTGTCGATGTGTTACAATTACCAGAAGAAGTTCAGGAAGAATTTCTAGAAATGAAAGCTGATTCGTCCATGAAAGATGACTTCCATCTTTTGACATTGGAGAAATTTTGGATCAAAAGGTTGCCTGTTAATTCGAAACTTGCCTCTCTTGCTTTACGAGTATTAATTCCTTTTTCTTCAACTTACTTGTGTGAGACAGGCTTTTCTGCTCTAGTTTTAACTAAAACTAAACAGCGAAATCGTCTTGATGATGATAGGTCTGGCAAGAACAGAACCTAGAATCAACCAACTGGTACAGAACATGCAAGTTCAAGTGTCTCATCAATACCTACTCTTATTTTATTAAATTTTTTGGATAAAAAACATTTATTATTTCAATTGAAACTTTTAAAGTTTGTTTATTAGAATTAAAATAAAAGGCTTTTAAGTACATAATGTGCGTTTTTTGTATTTATTGTAAAAGTAAGTGGGGGCATGAAAATATTATTAGTAGTCCGGGGAGCCTCAAGAAAAAAAAGGTTGGGAAACCCTGATCTATGGCATCTGCCTTGAGAAAGTATTTTTATTTTCTCTCATTTTTAAATAGTGCATTAGGTACCTAGTGAATACATCAGTTTTGAATTATTGTGTCTTTTGTGGTTGTACTTATCCATTTATTGATTAGGTGAGTAAAATAATTTGAGAATGGTTACTGCTACTATTAATTGTTTTTGACGTACATACAGAAAATGGGAGAACACAGAGTTTTCAATAGCCAGTTGGAAGAGTTGATTGGATAGCAATCACAATTATAGTAGTAGTTGAGTTGTTTGATAATTTAATCAAGTTTTCTTAATAGAAATAAAAGGTAAGTAATAAATTATAACATTTTGTCAATAATAAACATGTTTTATTTGTACAAATAGTAATTTAATGGGCTTACTAACTGCCCTCAGAAAAGTGGACACACTTACCCTAATATTTAATAACAATTACTAAATACGTAAAAACAAATAATAACTATTATCTCTTTCATTACTAAGTACAAAACTAACTTTTCTGAGGGTAGTTAGTAAGTCCATTAAATTACTATTTGTACAAATAAAACATGTTTATTATTGACAAAATGTTATAATTTATTACTTACCTTCCATTTATATTAAGAAAACTTGATTTAATTATCAAGCAACTCAACTACAACTACTATAATTGTGATTGCTATTCAACAGTTGCTATCGCGTTGTAATTGCTAAAAAATTGCTTACAGAATACTTATTTTTCACATGAACAACTAAAAAATGCACTTTTTTAGTTAACCAATTGCTCACTAGAGGCAGTTATCAAATAAATTGCGATCACGGTCGCAGTTGCATCTTCGAGAATACGAAACCCTCGTTTGACAGCGACAATTGCGCAATTATCGGCAGTCGCAAGTTACAGAATAGGCATGCGGGTATAGTTATAATCTCACATTTTGGTAACCTCTGTGTCTTCTGTGATTTGATACATATGGTTAGTGACCTTTGAACCCGCCCGATAAGACCGCTTTTGACTATACTTTCGGTCACTGTTCATATTTTCTGGTCTCAGCATTTTGCCGGGAAAATATTCTTCTAATAATTTTTTTTTGAAACAAATTTAATTGAAATGTATCGACAAAATATCATCCTTATCTCAATACTTCGGTTTTCTAATCGTAAAAATACCCAGAAATGTCACGAACCGACTGGGAAATAAAAGATAACAACAACTTTTATCCACAATTTAGTCATAACTACTGTTGTAGTGGGTTTGTTATTATATTAAAAACAAATTAATCATTAACAATTAAATATACACAATGAATCAGTTTGTGCACGTATTAATGCTATGATCTTCTTTTTTGTTGATAATACAGTTACTTTGTGACTGTGCGGTAGTGTGACACTGTATTTTGTATAAATGTATCAACTGTATATAAAGGGTGAGTACCTACCTACCTACAGCCGTGATTTAGTCCCAAATGACTACTTTTTAAGTCAAATATCAATAAATTGCGGATATGAATGTTTTGAAGGTACCGAATGAAATTTTTATTGAGGTAGTGAATGGTTTTCGACTTTTGGCCGAATTAAACTTAATTGATTTTACCGCTACAGAGGTTATTTCTATTTATATCCGTATTTCTAGTGTGTGTAATTAGTTTCATAAATTCGGATTTAACACTTAATCTTTCGATTTGAGAAATTATTTTTCGCATTTGGAAGTGATGTTTCGCTTTTGAAAGTGATGATTCGCTTTTGTAAGTGCTTTCAATGTCAAAAAGTTTTTTTTTTGGATTTTTGAGGGGTTCTTCCATTTTTCAAAGTGTTCATTAGCTTTTGGAAGTGTTTTTCCGATTTGAAAAGTTTTCACTGGATTTTTGAAGTGTTCTTTCACTTGTCAAAGTGTTCATTCGCTTTTGAAAGTGCTTTCAATTTCAAAAAGTTCTTTTTTCTGGATGTTTGAATTGTTCTTCCACTTGCCAAAGTGTTCATTCGCTTTTGGAAGTTTTCTTGTGATTTGAAAACTTTCTGCTGAAATTTTGAAGTGTTCTTCCACTTTTCAAAGTGTTTAGTTGCTCTTGGAAGTGTTCTTGTGATTTGAAAAGTTTTTACTGGATTTTTGAAGTGTTCTTTCACTTGTCAAAGTGTTCATTTGCTTTTGGAAGTTTTCTTGTGATTTGAAAAGTTTCTACTGGAATTTTGAAGTGTTCTTCCACCTATCAAAGTGTTTATTTGCTCTTGGAAGTGTTATTGTGATTTGAGAAGTTTCTACCTACTGGATTTTTGAAGTCTTCTTCCACTTTTCAAAGTGTTTATTCGCTCTTGGAAGAGTTCTTGTGATTTGAAAAAATTTTACTGGATTTTTGAAGTGTTTTTCCACTTCTCAAAGTGTTTATCAGCTTTTGGAAATGTGCTTTCGATTTGAAAAGTTTTTTCTGGATTTTTGAAGTGTTCTTCCACTTTTCAAACTATTCATCCGCTTTTGTAAGGGCTCTTTCAATTTCAAAAAGTTCTTTTTCTCTTGATTTTTGAGAGGTTCTCTCACTTTTCGAAGTGTTTATTCACTTTTGGAAGTGTTTTTCCGATTTGAAAAGTGTTTACTGAATTTTTGAAGTGTTCATTCAATTTTGGAAGTATTCTTTTGATTTCAGAAGTAGACTTTTGCTTGTGAAAGTGCTTTTTAGACTTCAAAAAGTTATTTTTCCTCTTTTGAAAGTAGTCTTTCGCTTTTGAATTTGTTTTTTCGCTCTTAAAAGTGTTATTTCGCTTTGTAAGTGTTTTTCCGATTACAAAAGTTTATTTTCTCGCTTTTGGGAGTGTATTTTCGTTTTTGAAACCGTTCTTTCGATTTTAGAAGTAATATTTTGCTTTTGAAAGTTTTCTCTCTCTTTTGGAGTAATTAATTAAATTTTTGGTAGCGTGCTAGTTCCGCTGTTGTCAGATGTAGGTACTTAAATCTCACAAGAATTTAGGACTTACCTAGTAAATTTAAATGAAAAATAATTACAAATTTGCATGTATGTCAAAAAATAGCATAACTAATTACTTAGTATCTCTTCATTATAAATAAATTTACTTTAAATATCATTATAACTTTCCGAATTATTAAATTTGGTATCGTCAAGGTGAACATCCTAATTTTTATCTCATAGTAACATTATTGCCGCAATTTGTTGATATAAAAACTTTATTTTTTGCTTATTTTAAAACATAAAGTTCATTACGCTTTTGCAATATCCGGTTATTTCATATTTTTGAAAAATTTGTCTCTAATATTAAAAAAAATTGAAACTAAAACTTCACTGTATCGAGTCATTTTCCGTTGGATAAGTGAAATAGGAACAAATACATTAGACACTCAATAATTGATTATATACAGTTAATTAAGAAGTTTGTTCAATGGTAATGATTTTAAATTATACTAAATGTATTTACGACCTTCGATATAATCATATTTTCAAAATTAACAGGCAAAAACCAATTATATTATAAATAATGCATTAGTTTACAATTCAACCAAATAAATGACTTTCGCGGAAACTGTCAGAGAGAAAAAAAGTTTCAATATGTTTACACAAATTTAATTTTCCATTGATATATCGTTAGGAGTTATTTAGGAGTTACAATAACCAACAATAGGGATGGAGAAATGGAAATTAAGGAGAAAATAATGGCAGCAAACAGTCTTCCAGGCAAATAAAAATTTATTAAGAAGTAAATTTCTTGGCAAAAGTACTAAAATGAAAATTTAAATAACAATAATTAGACCAACAATATCGTATGGAGCTGAAGTTATGATAATGACAAAGAAACAACAAGAAGACCTGAAAATTTTTGAACGAAAAATACTAAGAGTCATATTGGGACCCAAGAAAATAACTCAAAATGAATATAGAAAAAGAACAAATGAAGAACTGAAAAAAGACATCCAGAGGGACATCATAAGTGTAATAAAAGAGCAAAGGTTAAAATGGTTGGGACATGTGTGGAGAGCAGGCCCAAACAGCACAGCACAATTTATGCTATGACTGAGTGGAAGCCAAGTGGCAAAAGAAAAAGAGGGAGGCCAAAATCAACGTGGCTACAGGAGGTTGAAGATGACATAAACTGTCTAGGTATCCGAAACTGGAAGGCGAAAACAACCGACA
>CAJUYG010000559.1:22717-46457 GCA_910591675.1 Galerucella calmariensis | reverse complement strand
TAATATGATGTTAATTTTATAACTTTAGTGTTTGAATGTATTTTATTATTCGCAAAATAGATGAATATGCACCTATTTCGCGTTTTATATCCAAAATTATCAAAAAACATGGAAAATCTTAAAGATTATCATGTGTTTCGTAATCACAAGAGATAAATGTACCGGATGTCCCAATAAGAACGCCTGTAATTCCGATTCTGCTTGACCGATTTTAATAAACTTGATGTTGTTTGAAAAAGCTTTTGTTGAACCATCGAAAATTAGTGAATATGGAGCAATCTTATGTATAACATCGATGCTAGAGGGCGCTGTTTTCTTTTTTTTTGCATATTGTGTTTTAAATTAAATTTTAAATGGATGAATTGAAGTAGGTCTTTAAAAAGTAGAATAAATCAGTGATAAAACAATGCAAACCGCAAGGCGATATCTCTTTCCTATCCTGAGATATCGTGAAAAACAGGTAAATAGCGGGTTTTGTTCTTCTAACGTCTAGAAGGCTGGTGAAGTAAGTTGTGCTACATTTATTCAATTATATAAGAATGTTTTATTTGTTTTCAAGCGATGTGTGAGTAAATCAAAATAAAATATCAATAAAAACCGATATTTGCCCAGCAACAACAAATACAGTTTAAAATATGAATTACGATTTAGGTCGCGCACCCAAACTCGGTTTGATGATAACTGATGTTTTTCGTTTGTCCAGTAGGTTACTATTTATATGTTTCTCATTCTTATCGTACCAAAAATATCATTAAATCAAAGTTAATTTGTGAAAACATGACTAATGTATTCGCCGCCATTTTATGTCCAGTTTCAATGAAATTATCTCATGTTGTGTGGATATATTTTTTAATAACAACAATAACCTAGGTGAGGCGAAGAAAAGGAATGTAGCAATAATAAAAATAATGAAAGGCCTGGCGAAAAAAATTCGTAATAACATTACGAGAGTTAATGCATGTAAAGTCATTTTTCGTTTACTAACAACGAAGGCCTTCAATGTGTCTTATTGATATGATTATACTATTTTATATTGTACCCATATCACATGGTCCTACACCAAAGTTTTAATGCTCAAGATTTCGATACCAGGCTGGATTTTTGCTGGCTCCCACATATAATACAAGACATTGAAGCTGCTGTTTTCTCCACCCGTCAGCGATTGATTTCATGCATTGAATATGATAGACGACATTCCGAACATCTAGGACGGTACTAATTACGTACCCAGTTATTTATTGAAGGTTTCAATTGTTCGATTTATCATATTATTTTAGAATTCGTTCTCATTGTTAGTAGCGACAGCATTACATTTAGGTAATCTAGTGGAAACCATAACATTAGTATGATAACAGTTTAAATTACTGCAGACCAATGTAAGATCTTCTCATTCCGGCTAAATTTAATAATTTCTGTTAACCAACCTTCTAGACGTTCGAAGAACAGAACCCGCCATTTACCTGTTTCTTACGATATCTCAGGATAGAAAAGAGATATCGCCTTGCGGTTTGCAGTGTTTTATTAGTAATTTAGTCTACTTTTCAAAGACCTTCTTGAATTTGTATGCTTCCATTTAAATTTTAATTTAAAAATAAAACAGCGCCCTCTAGCGTCTTCATATTTACAAATTTTCGATTGTTCAATAAAAGCTCTTTCAAACAACATCTAGTTTATTAAAATCGGTCAAGCAGAACCGGAATTACAGGCGTTTTTTTGGTAACAAGGTTCCCACTCTCCCCCACCCCTTATTTGAAGAGATAGACTTAAACTTGTCATATTAAATATATGCAGAATTTGTCGAGGAATCTGATTATAATATTTAATATGCTCCTCAATTGAGTAAATTTTTAAAAAATCTGCATTTTAAAATAGAAACATTAGTAAAAATTACATAACCCAAAGTTTCAATTTAAATGGATGTAATTACATTTTTAATCGTAGTTTTTAATTCTGATCAACTTTTTTCAGTAACATTCTTCGATATTGTCAAATTTAAAGGTACTTTACTCTTGAGTGAAACCAATATTTTTTGACAGACCTCGTATACGACTAAGAAATTTGATATTTGATGACTGTATTCTAGGTTTTAGATAATGCAGAACTTTTTATGAAGATTAACTTTTCTTCATAAAATTGATAATAAAAAAGTTTTCCATATGATTCCTACTTAGAGGGACACATTGTATAATTTCATCCTATGTTGATTTAGGTGACGTTATTACGAGCACATGCAGGTGAGCATCTTCTTCTTGGCTTAGCTAGAAGGTCGATGCATTTGAAGGACGTTCTTTTATTGGGCAACAACTGTATTATGACCAAAGATTGTCCAGGTGAATAAATTTTTTTTGTTTATAGGAAAATCACTTTTATATTGCATGAACATTTTTTTGGTATTCTAGATAAGGTAGGAGGCGATTTTTTTTTAAATTATTCATGACGTTTTCTATTAACTATTATAGTTATACAAATAACATGTAATAACCTTCAATTAGTATTTTTCTTGAAAGACTAATTACACGTATATATATATTTATATTATTTTGGGTCATCAAGTCGACATATAAAGACACGTGACATTAATTACCATTTGTTGGACAATAAGTGGCGGTATCAAATAAATTTATTATTATGTTATGTAAAAATTATACACGATGCAAACAAATAGATGTTATCTTCTCTATTATTAAAAATAGTAGTAGTTGATGATTATTTTTTATTGTTGAATCATTGCTAAAGCTAGCAGCATGCTAGCAGGGTCAGTACTCTATAGTGTTTAATAGAACACCATGTATATTTTTATATTTTTAATATGGTATACAGTACTAGCCAGTACTGGTATAGTCCTTCTATTGTCAGTATGATGACCATAAAATAAAGCAATGTTGTCAGATATATTTTCTAAAATTGTTGGGCTCACTATACAAATGTTTCCCATTACTTCAGTAAACTGTTAGCTCGTGATGTTCTCAGAAAGCTAGTTTGGAAATATTTGAAAAAAATACATAATATACATTAAAAAAAGGCGCTCGAAATTGCTGTAAAAAGAGAAATTAATTAAAACAACTTCATGTCTCACTATAATTAAGAAAATTTTGTACATCCGGCAACGCAGATGAACTAGTTGCAGGTGTCTAGTAATCCAGTACATTATTGTTTGCAATTTAACGGAGTAACGGGTCACTTACTCAGGCGGACCACTGTAACATAAAAAAATGTATGCTCTAGGGTGGTAAGCCTGCGAAGACAACAGTTTACTCGTCTTTACACTACCGATCGTTTTACAACAAATTGAACACCCATGAGCTTCCAGTTTCAGGTTCAGATTTCAGTAGATTCTGTATACAGGGTGTCCAGTAAATAAGAACCGTAAGGTAGAGGCATGATAGATCGTTAAGAAATATTTAAAATACCCAAATGCAACTTTTCTCTAACCTTCTTAGTTTGTGAGATACAGGCTGTTGAAAGGTGCAGAAGAAATACGAATTGTATTTAATATATTCTCGGGAGATGGAAGCACGATACATTTACTCACGGTATGCTGATTTCTACTTCAAATTGCGTCCGAGCCGCGCAGTTACGTCACGCGGGAACCAGAAATTTACACCCACCTATCACCAGTCTTTCCATTCATTGTATTTTCATGCAATACAAGGTGTTGTTAGTTCTAATTTCAATTTTACTCGAGTTGACTTGTTTATTTGGAATTTTATTACCTACTAATTTACTGTTATTGATGTTATTTTAAAAATGTATAGAGTTTAACAAAGAGTACTTTTTACGTAGAAAATTTATTAAAAAATTGCATACAGAAGTCTTTAGGTCTAAATACAAGGTGTTTCAAAAATATGGTACAATACAAGTTTACGAACCCCTCGTACCACGCCACTGGCTTATTAGAATTGTGTGTGTGTGTGAGGTTGTGATATTGACTGCGGATCCTTGAGGTTCCATTAGCCTAAATATTTGACGAGATATAGCCGTTTATAGCCTCTATTTACGAGCGAACACCACATTATTCGAGCCCTTTTAACTCACCCCATTCAAAAACTAAGGGATCTTAAGGAATTCAATTCACATATTATAGCTCTGGAAAAACCCTTATTTTTTTTAAATTAATTTATAAAAATTTTAATGTCATTAAGTGTTGAAAAGTACCTGTTATGTAGGAAATTTAATAATGAATTGCAAACAAAAGTCGTCAGCTTTCAATACAGAGTGTTTCAAAAATATGGTGCAATAGAAGTTTACTTAATCCTCGTACCACGCCACTGGCTTATTAGAAAGTGACAAAATTAATATTGTCGATGTGTTTTGAAGAGATAATAACCTACAAAATTTTTTAAATTTTTACGTCCTTCCGGTAAGGGATGGCGTCTAATCACATACTTGATAATAGGTGTTTAGATGATGGCTCCAACATTCCAATCTAAAAAAACTGGAGATACACTAAATTGTGACATCTCATAAAAATAGACTATCACTACATGGAAAAAAATGTAGGTATTACTTACAATAACTGAATCATTTCTTGGCGGTTTTGTCTGCTAATAACCAGGCTGGAATACTTTGTCGATCTGTAAATGGAATAAAAACAATATATGAGCAAAATATAATGTGTCTGAATAAATAAAGTTGACTTGTAAAACAGAGATAGAAAGTAGGAAGTTTAGACTGTCTTCCTCCTCTCTGATCCTGCAGTAAGAGTTGACTTTCCCTAGGTAAAGTCGACTAATACTGGTCTTTTCAGTAAAAGTTTATAAAAACCTAAAAGTATTGAAATTTGATCCACATGTACTAGTCAGAGTTGACTATATCTAGATAAAGTATACTTTCACTGTCTGGAGGTAGTGAAAGTAGACTTTCCCTTAAAAGATATCCAATACTTTGTAATGAACATAAATTTATTCAAGAAGGGGAAGGGGATATAATCATTGGTTTCACCCTTCCCCCTCTTGATTAACTTGATATGCGCGTTACAAAGTATTAAATGCATTCACCCTTCCCATTTTTGAAAAATATCCAATACTTTGTAACCTTTGTATATCAAGTGATTCAAGAAGGGGAACGGCTAATCCAATGATTATATTCCCTTCCCCTTCTTGAATAATCTAGTGTGCATTACAATGCATTCATCACTAAAGCAGTGCGATCAACAATTCTTGTTCGAAATCAAACTTAAAAAACAAAGTGCACGTGCAAATCTTCCAGTTAATCAACTTTTACTGAATCACAGCAGTCATAGTTAACTCTTCCTAGAGAAAGAGTGTTTATTCATTTAAAATCAACTTTTACTGATATGTTTAGTAAGAGTTGACTCTGCCTAGTACTAACAATCGACTTTCCCTGTAACATATACACAGACAAAGACAGAGCAACCTCTGATCGTCTGTCTCTTTCTCTCTCACCGGACATTCCCACTTACACATTTATTTTCTTGAACTATATCATTTTATTCTTATCTGTGTTGATCTCACTTGTTTTTCAAAAGTCAATAATTTATTCCAATAAATACGGCGTTACCCCTTATTAAAAGTTAAATGCAAAATAAGATAATTATTCCTTAGAAAGTATCAAACATTTTAGACTGGCGACGCTGCTTTCATATCAGATTGGTAGCTGGAACTGAAAACACGCCCAACGCTGACTGCGAACAATTATTCTTCTCTCTCTTTCTAGTAGTTTTGCTCATATTTCCTTGTCGTACTTGTGTAAATCGTATGGCTCGAATAGACTTTTCACGATCTGTATATTTTTTACTTTATATGACAATTTTTCGTTAGAATTCTTCTAGCATGAGTTGAAACGAATTGTAGGTTCTTGTATTGTAGTGCACAGACCATCATTACATTTTCTATCGATCAGAACAATCTGGTTATTCAATATTATATTATGAAGAGGAACTTGCTGGAGAAAATACAGATTGTTTTGAAATGAAAGTGTCGCTTCTTGCTTGTCTGTTTGAAATAATTTTAATCTATACTGTATAAAAAAAATAAAACTGCTAGAAATGAAAATGTTTAACTTGTGTCACTCTATACTATTAAATTTTTTCTTTGCGTAATAGAAAGTAAACTGTGTCACACATAAAACCTAATGATCTTTTTTATATACGCAAATTGTGAAAGAAAAATTTAAAGTAATGATGTCTGCAAGGTTATCATAGGTTAATTGCGCTGCCGTCCTTAATCGATTTCAAATAAAAAAATTATAGGAATGTTTTCAATATAATTAAGTACTTCCCGAAGACGAGCTCAAAAGTACTTTATGTTTCAAGCCCACGTGGTTTTTTGTCAAATTTTTATTGTCATGACTTTTACACTTCCGTTACTGGAAGACATGTATTGATTGTGATTTTGGTGTCCTCTTCAGTCCGTGATTAGGCTCTTTGAGCTCGCGGACTGAGAACATATACCTTGTACTGATGAGGCGCAAATATACGCCGATGCCGGTCTACAAGTTATACAAGTTATATTGTCCCTTCTAATTGCAAACCAGAATGGTTGGAGTTAAATATCTTGTAGATATTCCAACCCCATTTGACTTTTAAGTGTAATTCAATAGCCGTCGGGGCCTATAGCCCGGGAAGTAGTTGTTGCTTCTTAGTTGAACAGACACTGTTTCAAGAAAATATTTTTTTCAAGACTGACCAGAAAATATACACTTTCTGGACAATTTTTCGTCCAGAAAATAACGTTTTGCAGATGAAGACCGGAAAATGGAGGCCAGGGACCGGAAATAGTAGTTTACCTAACTAGTGCGGAAAGTGATACTTTTCCAGCAATCGCGTGCGGAAAAGTCACTTTACGCACATGTTAGGTACACTATTTTTTCTTCTATGGATAAATTATCTCTTAGAAAAAGCTGCGACGGTAAAATTGGTTTTGATAACGTAGAGTATTGACTGACGATTATTTTTTTATTTGTTGCTATGTTGATTCAAAGTGACAGATGAGAAATGTCAGATATTTATTATTATTTGACAATCATTTGATGAGGCTTATACCAGCCATTAAAAAATTATTGAAGCGTACGCGTTCCTCTTTATTGAAAATTATAGCAGAATTCTAATAAATTTCTTAATTTTTCAGTCATTTGGTAAACTTGGATAATACAAAATACATATTTTGAATATTCAAATGTCAGTATATTCCTCAAATGTCAATAAATTTACTTTCCGCACTAGTGCGGAAAAGTGACTCTTTCCGCACGCTTTTTAGTTCGGAAAAGATTCACTTTCCGCACGTTAGTAGAAAAAAGCTTTTTTTTACAATCGTCAAAAAATGACAAGGTTCGCGCATTGACAACAATATGCGAAGTGACCCTTTTTTTTCATTTTCCTTCGTTACCATGACACCGTGCGCGAAGTAGTGTGCGAAATACTTACTTCGCACACTGCATGTAAACTATATGGGATTTTTATATTTTAACTTTTATGTTTCTCAATCAAGCAAAAATCCAAGAATTCATTTATTTATTAATGTATAACAATAATTAAAGCTTTCAAATTGTGGGAAAATTTAACACTACCTAATTTTATTTATTATTTACAATGTTAACATTAATGGTGCAGCCAGTGCACGAAGCAATATTCATTCCTAAACCAGATAATTCAGATGCAGCTAGTGATATCGTAGTTTCGGTAGCTGGAAGACTATCCATTTTCGGTTTGCAAGCAACTGCCGTAGAGGTGACAGCACTTGATCCTGAAATTTCACAGTCTAAAATTTTATTTGATATTTGAATTTTATTGTTGATAGAATCTTCCACGTATCCTTCGGCCACAGTCCAAGATTTCCATCCTCCATGTCGCTTCAAAACACATATATCGGCCCCCGTATTAGCAAGAAGTGTGGCTGACGTTTTGACGTTTGTAAAAAAAATTTTGTTTGCATCTCATGCGCGAAATACTTTGGTGATCTCGACTATTTTTTTAACTCAGCTGCGCCTCGTTAAAAAAAATCAGTTCTCGATCACCAAAGTAGCATTTCGCGCACTAGATACAAAAATAACTATTGCCGGTCCCTGACGTCCATTTTGTTTTCATTTTTTCAATCGCTCTTACGCTCTTTTATAATACAGTCTACCTTGATTTCGTTAAAACGTTTCGATATATTGTCGAGTGATGACAGTCCGTTGATTTTTAATTTGTCATTCATGTCAAACTTATTATTTATTTATTTATTTAACAGTCATACCATTTTAATACAAAATAAGATTAAAAATTAGATTAAAAGTGGGCGAATACAAAATGCAATAATAAAAATACAATACTAAAAAATGCACAAAATATAACAGGAAATCAATGAAATACAATTTAAAATATGAAACAAAATATTACAATTTAAATTACCCATGATAAATGGAACATCCTGTATTTTAATACTTCATCAAATTCAAAAAAATATCGTCTTTTGAATGTTATGAGGGTGTCCTATACCTAGGTATTATAATTTTCGTGCAATTTACAATTTTCTTAAATTGTATGCTAAATCGATTTTAAAACATCTGCAATTCTCTCTAAATTTCAAACTAATGATCTTGGCATAGTTGTAAGAAACTATAGATCACGTTTTAAGCCTTCCGAAATTATAGGGTTTTGCTATCCTATACCGAGTGATTAAAAAGATATAGCCACTCTCACAGAAAAATCACTATCCACTTAGACATTTCATGACATAACAAAAAACAAAAAGTTTATTACTTTTAGTTGTTAGTTCCGTTTTCATTCATGTTTTATTTTGATGTTCTTAATAATAATAATTAATCCAATCTTCCATATAACACTCGTATTATGTGAAACTTTTTTGTTATTTCATAAACTGTCTTTAAGTGGATAATGATTTTTCTGTGAGAGTGGCTATATCTTTTTAACCACTCGGTATAGGATAGCAAAACCCTATATTTTCGGAAGGCTCAAAACGTGATCTATTTAGTTTCTTACAACAACTATGCCAAGATCATCAGTTTGAAATTTAGAGAGAATTGCAGATGTTTTAAAATCGATTTAGCATAACATTTAAGAAAATTGTAAATTGCACGAAGAGTATAATACCTAGGTATAGGACACCCTTACACCATTCGAAAGAGGGCATTTTTTATGATGAATTATTAAAATACAGGGTGTTCCATTTAAAATAAGCCTGATACTGCACATTGAATGATCTAATAATGAAACTGAAAATTCTGAACACCCTGTAAAGAGATATTTAGTACTCAATTGTGGAATACATTCAATGAATGTCCCACTATTTAGATCTAAGAGAAAATTTGCTAGAATTAGTTATATCAATGAGTTATTAATTTTTTTCGAAATGTTCACATTTTCAAAAAAGTCAGCAGAACTCGGAACCCTCTGTATTCAGGTATAGGGAACCATTGTTAAGGAGTATTATATTTTTCAGGGCCAATCAGAAAATGCAATAAAATATAGGGTGTTCCATTAGAAAAAATATAACTTTGATACGCCACACTTTATTGGAACATGTATATATCAAACTATTTTCAAATTATAGTTTAAGTTGGAGTGAAATTCGTGGTATAAAAAGATTTTTAAAAAAATTCATATTTTCTTCGATATTTGTCCGGTCCCGGACTTTTGCCGATCTTTGTATATTTATATCGCCTCATACCTTATCTTTTTTACTAAAAAGTGCGTGCTTACTATCCAAAATAGTTTTGCTAAATAATACTTTTACGAGGTTATTATTGATACATTTATTGTATTGTATCGAAAGTATTCCAAGCAAATTATTTTTGATATAAAAATTCGATTTGAATAAGAGCATGTTCGTACATTCCATAGAGTGGTTAATATATTTATATGTGTTGTATTTAAAAAAATAAAATGCATGAAACTATTAATTTCTAATGGGGTGTGGAGATATTTGGTTTGGTATGCACATTTTTCAATTTTCGATGCATAATTTTGAGAAAACGAAAATTTTCACGCTTTTATAAATTCATACAAATCATTGGGAGATAAATCTGGATATCTGGGAAATCTGTTTTCATATACATTGCTTATAAGTAGTACAGGATGTTTTATTCAAAAATAATTAATATAACTAATCTTCATTTAATGTTTTTATTGCTGTTGATAATAGAAAAGTCAAGATTTTCTAATATTTAAATAACTTTGTTTGCAAAAAAAAATTGGTCGATTACAATTTAAATTATAGTCAATAGTATAATTAAAAAAAATTATAATAATTTGGCATGTTTTTCGAAATAAATTAGTTTGTAGATTTAATTAATTTTTAAATGCACATATACATCACCTTGATAGACAAGGATTTCATTTCCATTTAAGAAAAGTGTACTTTTATTTGGTTTAATATTAAAACAGACAGAAATACAGAGCGTTCCAATAAAAACTATCCACCCCATTCTATTCTGGTACCTTCAGTAATGTGAAAAAATGAAAAAACATGCCAAAAATCATAAAAATGGTCTTTTGGCTCATACTTAGACGTTATAACTTCAACCCCCTGCTTCTATGGTGACCACCACCTATTTTTTAAATAAATCACCTTTTTTGACGTCTTCAGAATTGAGTGGGGTTGATAGTTTTCATTGAAACGCTCTGTATAATACTGCAAGCGCCAAATATGATGGCGAGGGATCGCGCATGCTTAGACTCTCCCAACTAAATTACTAATGGATTACGATAAGCCCCTTTTGCGGGCCAGTGTTGTACAAAAATTATTCAGACAATGCCAAACGCCAACAGAATTGGAGGACAACTAATGATACGCCTCTGTACAGAGCATTTATATGTCTTGCTAGAACTGTAGTGGGAGGTAGCATTGAAAACGAGTTCGTGCGCATGTGGGCGGGCTCGCCGTCACGTTTGACGCTTGCAGTACGAGCGGATATGACAAATACCGACACCGCAATTGGAGGATGCATTGGAATCCGCAATTCAGTGGATGTGCCAAATAAAGGATGCGCCGTATGGCCATGTTAAATATATCTTTGGCTTGGTGGTGGTGGTCGTTTTATCAAAATTCTACTTAATTAAAAAAAATAATAGAGACAAACTAAAATAGCATTTGATTGGGAAAATAACTAACAAACCAACAAAATATCAGTAGATTTAACAGGCTGTGGTGGCTTTTTTGGGGCCTAACTAAACATACACACATTTTGGGATTGTTTGAGTTTTTTTTCTTCGAAAAAAAACTAAAAATGTACGAGCATACCTTAATTAATGATCGGACAATGAACTTTAGCGTTGATACCAGATCCTCGTAACGTATCTCCAGATATGAGCATCTCCAGAGTGGGTAGCCGCATCATCGACGAGCTCGTCAAACCCATGAACGAGCTCCAGATCGACGACACTGAATTCGCTTGTCTCAAGGCCATCGTATTCTTCGACCCAAGTAAGTACTGTTACAAATTCATTATTAATAACATTAGAATTGGTATTTCTCTCTGTATCTGTAGAGTACGGAGGGCACTTAGGCCACATATGACCCATTGTATAGTTTGGCAAGTTTATCTGAAGCTAAGGGGAATCGGTAAGAGGCGAGGCATATATGTCATAAACGTACAAATGGCGTACGGTACCTATTTTACCAAGTAAAATTTAAAATTCAAAGGTAACTGACAATACCAACGCCACTGGATAAATCAATATCAGTCAATTGACGAAGTGAGAGGAAAGAACACACGCACGCGCTTGCCAATAAGAAGTCAGCTGTCGATTGAAATCACCAATTATCTAATTCGGAGGGTGTGGTAATTATGGTTTTCGTACAACGCTGCCAGAGCTTGAAGAAGCCCGTAGAAAGTGCTCATCTTTTAATATTCATAAATTGAAAAAATAATGTTAATAGAAAAAATACAAGGAAACACGCACATTAAAGAATTAACGTTTAATCACATTGTTGATATTGTTCATAATAAAAAGTCCCTTTTCTAATTATTATCACTACATATTTAGCACTTTAGCTTTTCCATAGTTAAACGTGGCAATATCGAATGTTTTCGACTGCATTCCTTTCATGGCTTCAGATAAACTTGGCAAAGTATACATCCTCCCGAAGAGTTGTCCTCCTAGATCATCGTCCATCCTGTCCTTCCCAGGAAGGTGGACAGGTCACTAGGAGACATCTCCTTTATATCGGCAGGTGTAGGCCAAGTCTCACCGAACACACTCTCTTATTGACGATAACACTGGACACTCGCATAAGACAGTTTCATCTTCCTGTTCACACATTCTGCATATAGGTGTGTCCACTAGCCCCATAGTATGGAGGTGTTTCCTTAGTTGACAATGGCCAGTCAGAAATCCTACTGTTGAACATGTAGCCCAAATATTTCTTCGGCGCCAGCTTCCCAGGGTCGCCCAGGGTGGTGGCTGGCAAGACTGCATCCTTTGATTCCATCCCATCTCTTAAGGGATTGAGTATGGGTGTCACGTTTGGCTAGTTCCGCAATTCACGAAGTCGTCAGGCCGTAGGTGTCACTGGGTCCTTAAATTTCTAATCCAGCTGCTTCCCTGGCTACAGAATCAGCAATGAGATTACCTTTACTCCTGTATCTGTAGAGTAGGGAGGGTGAGTGTAGGCTCACAGCACTTAGGCTACATGTTACGCATTGTACATCCTCCCGAGGAGTTGTCCTCTTAAGTCATCGTTCATCCTGTCCTTCCCAGGAAGGTGAACAGATCACTAGGAGACATCTCCTTTTTATCGGCAGGTGTAGGCCAAGACTCACCAAACACACACTCTCTTATTGGCGATAACTCCGGACACTCGCATAAGACAGTTTCATCTTCTTGTTGACACATCCTGCATAGAGGTGTGTCCACTAGCCCCATAGTATGGAGGTGTTTCCTTAGTTGACAGTGTCCAGTCAGAAATCCTACTGTTAAACACGTAGGTTTTTCCTGGTTCCAAATATTTCTTCGGCGCCAGCTTCCCAGGGTCGCCCAGGGTGATCCTGGCATCCTTTGATTCCATCCCATCTCTTAAGGCAGAGGCGTCCAAACTTTTTGCTGCGAGGGCCAGTTTGGTATTTAAATTCATTAGCGGGGGCCAAGCATTGTAAATATGTGAATTAAAAAACCTTATTACAAGAAAAGCAGCATTGAATTTTATTTTTTATAGTAAATTACAGCTATTATATTAAGCAAACATGTCTAAATTATATTATTATAAAATTATCTCATGAAATTTTTAATGGGAATAGTGGAACTGGGATTTTTTCCTGGAGAGTTTCTTCAAAGTTGGGATTCAAATCGGAAACACCAATTATTAGCAATGTTTGCAAATGATCATCCGATAAATTTGCTCTATTAGTCCAGTAAATAAGGGTATCAACCTTGAGAATAGGTCGGGCCGGTGTCATTTTTTTTTAATTTGTAGGTATTGATGTGTACATTAACCTCTCAAAATCTCATATATGGCGGAATGACCGCAAGACCCTGAAAATCGCCCTGAAGAGCCCAAAAATCCATTTCCCCAACTATTTTGGTCCATATCTCCCAAAATATGGCACCTAGAGATTTCGGATTTGGACAGAAATGAAGATCAGATCAATGCCTACAAAAATGGTCCCTATCGTTTTCGTCGTCAATTTGGTGGTTTTCGAGATAACGGGCCACAAACGCGCGCCGTATTTTTTACATCTGACCTGGATCTCGGGAGGCGCTCTCAGCTCCTTAATTTCTGAGCGGATGAACAATTTTTCTAATTACTCGGGTAAAAATGCATATTTTTTTATGATTCAAAGTTCATTTGAAAGGAGAAATCTGCATCTATAATATATTGTCACTGGTTTTTTTTTTTGGCCCCCAGAATTTTGGGAATTCCCGCCAAAGCAAAATTTTGGTCGATATTTTGACCCCCCTATGAATCTGGTTGTATTTTGTCTATAAAAAGTATTTTGACCGAATCCTTCCGAATAATGGGACTTTGAAGGGTTTCGAAGACACTCCGGGGGATTACATAAACATTTTCTCGCGCATTCCAATAAACCACGTGTTTTCGTCAGGGCGGTTTTTCCGGATTTTCGGAGTTTTCCGAAATTTTATGGAAAATCCCGGAATTTAGGGATAATGGATACTTTTATCGGGTTCTGATACACCTCATTCGAAAGCTTATGTTCTCCCCTTGTGAACGGTACTTTTTTTTTCATTTCAACTCTTTTAGTTTTCCGGAAAATCTAGAGAATCTCTGCCCCCCTGAAAATCCAAGTTTTTTTTTTTTCATGATTACTTTCTTTTTGTGGTTTGAATTTTTGAGAGTGAAAATTACACCATATTGAAGAGGACATTCTGACTTTTCCGTCAATATATATATCAAGTACTTTCACGCGTGTATATCAAAACAATTTGTTTGAAAACTCTCCCCAAATAACTGTAATTACAAGGATGAGGATGAAGATGTGATTGTATCAGCTGATCAAGCAGAGGGAGGGGCAGAAATTGGTGGAGGTGAAGATAGAGAGCTAGAGGAGCAAGAGGAAGAAACAGAAGGCATGGATGGAGAGGGGGTTGATGATGTCAGCCAGCAACATCCATCTGAGATAAATGTGTTGGAATGGTGATGGATAGATGTCTAATTGTTCATGTATGTTCCAATTCTCATATACTTTCAAAAATAAATCTTATTTTTCAAAAACTTTTTTGCCGAATTATTGAAAATGACTTGCCAAAAATTGGCAGACCTCTAGGCTACATTGCCGAAGACCTAAGAGCTCCAAGGATCAGGCCGAGAGTACAAAACAGCGTTCTCAAGTCCAAAAATTTTCAGGAAACAGATAGTTATTGGGGGCACCTTCATTGCCGGGATAATTACGTGAGGAGGGAGAAAACTAGTGGCGCCATCTACGATTGACCCTCGAAGTTCAAAAAATCAAGATACGTGTATATCCAGTTCCCTTGGCTCACACATTGGCTGAGAAAATGCCGTATTTTTATTTTCCAAGCATGATAATTTTCGCGACCCCTTTTTTGCAATAAATATTGGGTAAGCGAAAAAAACCATGGGGACCATTTTTGTAGGTATTGAACTGCTCGTCATTTCTATCAAAACCGCAAATCTCTAAGTGCCATATTTTGGAAGATATTGGCCAAAAACGTTTTTGGGCTCCGAGGGCCATTTTCCGGGCCTTGCGGGCATTTCTCCATATATGAGATTTTGAGAGGTGAATGTAGCCATCAATACCTGCAAATTAAAAAAAAATGGCATTGGCCCGACCTATTTTCAAGGTTTGGCCTTGTTCTGGACTACCGTTACTGGACTATATATTTAAATTTCAGATACTTCATCCTGGAAAAATTTTGTTCGCACATATAGGTAGTGCCATACATAGAAATGAATTTACCAGCCAATTGCTTTAAATTTGGAAAAAAAATCATTCATGTAGTCGAGCGGCCGAGTCGTATTGCAGAATACAGAAAAAACTTGAATACCAGACTGTACTTTTTCGAGCGTGATACCGTGCTCATTCTAACCGAATGCACTCTTCATCTGCGCGAGATCTAATACCGACGCGCCACGCTACATTTATATTTCACGAAATTTTTCAAAATCCTTGGCGGGCCAAATAAAATCGCCTACCGGGCCGGTTTTGGCCCGTGGGCAGTAGTTTGGACACCTCTGTCTTAAGAGACTGAGCATGGGTGTAACGTTTGGCTAGTTTCGCAATTGTAGAAGTCGTTAGGACTGGGTCCTAAAATTTTTAGTCCAGTTGCTTCCCTGGCTGAAGAATCAGCAATGCGATTACCTTTACTCCTGTCGTTCCCTTTAACCCACCTCAGGATGATATTGTTATCTGCCGAGGCGTTAGTTAAATCTTGGTGGCACTCTAGTACTAGCCCCGATATAACACGTTGTCTGTTCAAGGCTAATAGGGCTTGTCTACTATTTTCTGGTTAGTTCTTTATTAAAATTGATAAAACAATCGTTGATAATATTTATGATTATAAATTTTATAGATGCTAAAGGATTGAGCGAAGCTGGGCGAATCAAGGCATTGAGATACCAAATCCAAATAAACCTTGAAGACTACATAAGCGATCGTCAATACGACAGCAGAGGTAGATTCGGAGAGCTTCTACTCACCCTGCCACCTCTACAATCGATAACCTGGCAGATGATCGAACAAATTCAATTCGCCAAACTTTTCGGCGTCGCACACATCGACAGTCTCTTACAAGAAATGTTACTTGGAGGTAAGAAACTGAATCGATTCGAATTTTTTTCATATATCCGATATTAACATTACAGAACCGATTCTAGGAGCAAGTATCGATACAACGCCATCTACGATAGTCGTACCGAACAACAACAACAATAGCTATCAAAGCGCCAGCGATTCCGCGGACAGCCCGATAACTTCTCCAACTGCCACTCCGCACAGTCCACAAGATCACATGATGAATTGTAGCGTTGCTAGTCCGGCTGGAGCTCCATCTAGCGTGATCACCATGCGGGATATCACCCCTTTAGATGATGCCGTGCATTATCCTATTTCGGTCAAAGAGGAACCGATGAAGGATGAACAACATGGATTTTTGGTTAAGTTTTTAAAGTAGTTACAAATGTGATTGTGTACGGCTTTGTTTTAACACGCTGTATATCACATGTATATTCCATAAACAAAATCACATTGATTGAATTATTGTAGTTATATATCTATATATTCACCTAATTGAAGATGTAAAAAAAATTGGGTTTTAATTTTGTTTTAAGACTGATTTTGTTTATATCAGCTGTAGCTGTATATAATATTTCGTTATTAGAAAAGTACTTCTATTAGAGAAAAAAACCGACCAATTGACAATATTGTACCTGTGGTTAAATTTCTCCACGATCTTCCTAGAATCGTAAACTCACCCATCTATGGGTATCAGGTCATGTCCGAATTGTCTGGCCTAGATAAAATTAGAATTGGACTGGCTCTTTGTCTTATCGCACTGCGACCTTTGCAGATCTATTGTGGTCCTCCTCACATTTGGAGCTCGATATTTAGCTTTATTCTTTTTATTGGACTTAATAGCCTAGATACCGCCTCCCTTGCTCCTCGCCTCCTGTAGCTCTCTGCCCTCGGTTTTTCTTCTTCGAGTAAGTGAAACCGCGCCCTTGCTAGGCCTTCGCACTCACAGAGTATGTGCTCCGCGGTTTCGTCTTCTTCCTGGCAGAGCCTGCATAGGCTGTCATCTGCCAGGCCAATTGTGTGCATATGTTTCCTCTGCCTACAATGTCTGGTCAGCATTCCCACCATCATCCTCGTCGTTTCTCGACTTTGACATAGTAGGTCGTGTGACAGTTTGTCGGAAGAGCTTCTAAGGAATAATTTTGCGTGCCTTTGTCCTGGGATTTCATACCACCAGCGCAACGCCTGGTTGTTTATCCATTTGTGGATGCTTTCTTTGACCTCTTTGACCTCCGTTGCTCCCTGCTTTGCTAATTCATTGCCTTTTATTCCTTGGTGGCCTGGTACCCAGGCTAGGGTCCCTCTATTATGACTACCTAGTCTGTTGAGGGCCTTGCGACACTCCCACACCAGTTTTGAAGTTATCCTTTATGAGCGTATCGCCTTAAGTGCTGCTTGGCTGTCGGAGTAGATGACGATTCTTCGGTTGTCCACCTCCTGTCTCATCAACTCTTCTGCACAGCATTGCACCGCCATTACCTCTGCCTGAAAGACGGTAGCATGTTCCCTAAGTACTGACAGAAGAACATTGATCTACTGTTGCCCGAGACAACTGATGGGACGCCTCTATGTATGTTACTTGTTACGATATGAAGTTTTGTTATGTCTGTTCACACCTGCTGGACTTCAGAAAAGCGCAGCCACTTATTCTTTTAATTCTTGGCAGCTACTTCTTTATCTGCCTTGAGCATCTTCAAAAATGTTTATGTCACTTTTAGAATTAACCTTCCTCCTAACAAAAACCCCAAGTTTTTATTTTCAGATGCTTCCACTACTTCTTTTGATTTTTGACTGCTTTTTTTACCTACTTTTGCAGGTTTTTTACTTCTTCTTGAAGGGGAAAAAGGTGTTCAAAGCTTACTTCGTAACTATAAAATGAGTCTAGCCATTGTAGTACTGTCTCTTGAAGGTCTGTTGCGAATTTCGATAATATTAACTACTTTCAGGAGTTTCTAGTAAGAGTCGAACTCTTTCTTCTTAATTTTCGATATATTTACCGTCTAGCTTTCTTAAATCTATATCTGTGTTGACTATACTTTTTACCAAGACTCTACACACCCTTACCAAAGCAAGAGTAGAATTTAATATGTCTTCTCAGATATTTCTTTTAGCTGTTAATTTCCTTATAATAGGTGCCTAGCATATCAGTGCCTCTCTACCAGATTGCGGAGAGTTTTGCTCTATTAAAGAGGTCTCAGGTTTAAGCTCTTAATTCTCACAGATTTTTACTCCACCAGAGTGCAGCCCTACTTCTACGCTGTTCTCAAGCTCATGTTCCAGGACAAGATGGGGTCTAACCTTTTCAGAAGATACCTCAATACAAACCCCAATATTTCTTTCATTTATTATTGAAGCTATGCTACTTCATCAAATAGGTCTTCCAATCACTTGGTGCAGCATATCCAAAGCTATCTTCAGATACGTGTGTCCATTACTTCCTGAATTCTTGAATGAATTTTCTTTATCCATTACTGGGACTTGGCAGTTGTATAAATAATTTGGTGCTTTCACTGCTCTAAATCTTGTCACATCTTAGAACTGGACATGATGATTTTCTTCAATCTAGAAGTTGTAAAAAGTGGCAAACTTTTTGGTTACACGAAAACTATTTGTCAATTTCTTCTTCTTTTTTATATAATATTGAAATTAAATAATTAAATTGAAACCGATATGTTTCTAGTCGCGTGTCTTGCTAAAGAGAAGTAGGTATAAATATTATATGTTTTTGTTATTTCTTTATATATTACCGACCATAAGTTCAGTGTATAGTTCTTACGGCTGTGTTTTGTTTAGTGAAATATTTTGGTGTAAATATAATGTTTTTAGAGATAAATATATAACAATAAAAGTGGATTAACGCAAAAGCTCCAACTTCAAGTTATTTCTTTGTCATACTTGCTCTCCCTTTTTTCATTCTAATAATAATCCAAGAAAAAACATTATTTTACCTGTTTAATATTCTTCTGAGGTGACGCCTATGCATAAAAACCGTGAGTTACAATTTTTCAAAGTTCCAAAAACCAACCCTTAATTTAAAGCCACCCCAGTGCTACTTGGGGAAAAATGTTAGGGACTATTTTGGTGTGAAATCTAAAGCTCCACAATTTGTTTTCGAAACTTTTTTCTGTAATTCCAATGGTTTTTGCGTAAATCCACTTTTTTATAATTCTTTTCTCGTCTCTCTGTAGGTACAAGTATATTGATGAAATGAAAATTATATTATTTAAGATTCCATTTTTCAATTCCCTTACTTACTGTATATATGTTACCGCTAAAGTATATAATGCAGTTATTTCATAGAATACCTAGTTATTTCATTAAATAACTAATCGTATCCGTTAAAATGTGTAATATGTTATTAATTTGACACCTTAACTAGTTATTCTATGAAATAACTGGGTATTCTATAAATTAACTAATGATAGACAGTTAAAGTGTATAATAATTAATTTATCTAAAAATTAAAGTGGAAAAGAAACAATTTATCTAATTCATGCAGCGTATAAATGATATTTATGGAAACGTATGATAAAATCATTTTCTACAAAAAATTACTAAAATCACACTTGTAATTACAAAGAACATTATTTCTAAAACAAAAATATTTTTTATCGACACACACGAACAACAAGTTCTCTCCCTATGGCCTGGAATAGTTCATAAATGCAGTGGGGGTGGAAGGTAAATGTATTTGTCGTGCGAGATATATGATATAGATTATTTCACACTTTAACGGGCTGCAGATCGTTATTCTATGAAATAACTAGTTAAACCATTAAATACAAGAGAGTTTTACACTGTATCAGTTATTTCATGGAATAACTAAGTAATCTATAGAATAACGGATTTCATACTTTAACGGTAACATATACTAATCGTAGAAATATTCTGTTGTTTTTATATTTCCATGTAGGCAATTTTTTTAACGTAGTGCCATTTGTTAACGAATTATATAGTTTATTATAAACAATTTGCTCAAAAAAAAATGTGAAGGTAGAGGGAATTTAGTTTTAAGTATATTTAAGTATAAAAATTGTTTAGTGAAATTTTTTTTTCTAGTTTAATAAAGAAATTTAGGTATTATATGGTAGTTTTTGGTTGTTTTTTTATTATTTTGAATGAAAATAATTGAATTAATCTTTACATAAAATATTAAAAGGCTGGAGGTGGCAATAATACTTTTTATATTAAATATACCATGTAAATTAAATATTTATGTTATTGAAAAGCTTATTTATTAGACCACCACATCCCACTTGAAATGTTGTACAGTATGTTCCTTTGACATAGAAGGCACATTTATAAAACCATCAAGGATCAAAGGATACAAACCTTCGATCAATACTGTTCCTAAATTATTTGTACTGCTGAAATTTCCGACGAAAAGAACACCTTATCGCTATAAGCGTCTAATCCAAAACTAAGAGCGGCCTTAAATGAACTTCCTTCTCCCCTCTCCAGATGAATTTCGTTTCAAAATAGAGCTTTATCAAGGAAAATGTTCAAAAATAACTATTTTGTTTTTCCTTCCCTCTATTGGTTGTTTAACCCCAGTAACTTTTACTCTAAAATATCTAATTCTAAAAATCCGGCTCAAAGAGCCAATGGTTTCGATATCGAATAGATTAGTTTGATTCCATTCAATTTAAGATTGCAAGCGCAGTGGATTAAGTAAGGTGGATAATCTTAAAAAGTCAAAAAACTATTATACAGAAAATACTGATTTTTATTTCTCATAAAAAAAATAAAGTTGAACAAATAATTTTCTATCGTTCACACGAGAAGCGTTTATAAGAGGTTACCGAATTCAATTTCATTGATAGACATTGGGATAGTTATTGGGATAGTTATTAGGATAGAAATTAGGATAGGGATTAGAATAGACAAAGGAAGAAGCTGGTTGGGAATTGGGATAATATGCAGCATGCTTATAAGTTGGTAGATATTCAAACCAATTATCATCAGTAACTGGTCTAGCTCTCAATTTTAATCCTTCGACATCAGTATAATGAGCTCTGTTTGCCAAGACGAGGCTTGTGATCATCAACAAAATAATCTAAAAAAAAAAAACAGAAAAATGTCAACATGATCTTGGCGAGTTCTGCGTTCTTTGTAAAGGTTGTACCTCTCAGGAACAACACATACTATCGGCAGGCCCGCGGTTTGCATATAACCATTGTTTATTGATTATTTTTTTATCAATGATATAACGCGCGATGGACCGGGCCCGATCTCCGCCCCTCCCCCTTCCATCAACGGGGGCTCACGGGCATTGCCGATGACACCCGAACGAACTCCCCATTCATACTGCCGCTGTCATTCGTCAGTTTATTTTATTCTCAGTCACGTGCAAAGACAAAGACAAGTTTTGAAAAGTAAAATGGGTTAATACATGAAAAAACTTCAAATTCAATAAAATTTAGCTTTTATTTCAGGTGAAACTACAAAATATTTTCTCTTGCTTGCGCCCCCCTCAATCTTGCGCCCTGGGCCCGGGCCCACCAGGCCCATATTCAAAAGAGGTCCTGACTATCGGTCAAGTAGAGCGTTTGCGTTTGGGAGTTCTATAAGGCCGGACGACCTGGAAATTTGAGCGCTATTCTACTTTTTAAGATACTTAGCGTTAATGTATAGAACAAAATACATAGAAGGCACATTTATAAAACCACCAAGGATCAAAGGATACAAACCTTCGATCAATACTGTTCCTAAATACTTTGACTGCTGAAATTTCCGGCGAAAACAACACCTTATCGCTATAAGCGTCTAATCCGAAAGTGGCAAACTAAGAGCGGCCTTAAATGAACTTCCTTCTCCCCTCTCCAGATGAATTTCGTTTCAAAATAGAGCTTTATCAAGGAAAATGTTCAAAAATAACTATTTTGTCTTTCCTTCCCTCTATTGGTTATTTAACCCCAGTAACTTTTACTCTAAAATATTTAATTCTAAAAATCCGGCTCGAAGAGCCAATGGTTTCGATACCAAATAGATTAGTTTGATTCCATTCAATTTGAGATTGCAAGCGCAGTGGATTAAGTAAGGTGGATAATCTTAAAAAGTCAAAAAACTATTATACAGGAAATAATGATTTTTATTTCTCATAAAAAAATTAAAGTTGAACAAATAATTTTCTATCGTTCACACGAGAAGCATAAGAGGTTACCGAATTCAATTTCATTGATAGACATTGGGATAGTTATTGGGATAGTTATTAGGAGAGAAGTTAGGATAGGGATTAGAATAGAGAAAGGAAGAAGCTGGTTGGGAATTAGGATAATATGCAGCATGCTTTGAAGTTGGTAGATATTCAAACCAATTATCATAAGAAACTGGTCTAGCTCTCAATTTTAATCCTTCGACATCAGTATAACGAACCCTGTTTGCCAAGACGAGGCTTGTGATCATCAACAAAATAATCTAAAAAAAAACAGAAAAATGTAAACGTGAACTTGGTTTTGAGTTCCGCGTTCTTTCTAAAGGCTTTACCTCACAGGAACAACACATACTATCGGCAGGCCCGCGGTTTGCATATAACCATTGATTATTGTTTATTTTTTAATCAATGATATAACGCGCGATGGGCCCGGGCCCGATCACCGCCCCTTCCATCAACGGGGGCTCACGGGCATTGCCGATGACACCCGAACGAACATTCATACTGCCGCTGTCATTCGTCAGTTTATTGGAACTTTAGTTCTTTACGTCAGGTTATGTTTGAGCGACCAGGGGTCGCGACGCAAAAGATCTGACCGTTACGCGTTACGTTACGCTACGTTATGTTACGTTGCTTCGTTATGTGCCTTGCTTGCGTGCTTGTGCTCTGTCCTTAGTCTCTCTCTCGTTTACGAAGCAGCGATTCATATGCTCCGGCCGGGATTCGAACCGGGGCCGCCCGCGTGGAAGGCGAGCATTCTACCACTGAACCACCGACGCTATATTAAAATCCTATGCAAAGCTGGTATTCGCAGTGCTGGTGATCTACTTGAATTTGTTCGGATAAATTTTTACTATTATTTCCATGATTTTTTTGCGCGATTGATCTTTTTTGTTTATTTACAGCATCGGTTGTCAAAATGACATGACGATTAAGGGGTCTAGCACATTTACTTTTCGAAATACAGGGTGTTGAAATTTTGAAAACTTTAATGTTTTAATTCGATAACTTTAAAATGGATGGATAAATTGATTTGACATTTGACAGGTTGTTTTTGAATGTAAAAGGGCATATTTTGATAAAAATAGTAGTTTGTGCAACTAGTATGGATATGATGGCCATATCGCACGAGGACAAAGTTTGAGCACGACGCCGTAGGCGGAGGCATTTCTTCAATTAGTTATTGAATTGAATTGAGAGATACAGCGTGTATAAAATTGATTTGATTATTGATGAAAGATTCATGAAGTGAGAACAACTATATAGAATCTATATAGTTGTTATATTATAGATAATGTTATTAAGGAAATACATTTGAGAAGAGTTCCTTTTCAACAAAGTATTCGAAATAATACATGAACGCATCGATAGAGGGCGCTGACTTTTATTTGTAGCTTTACACCGATTCATATGTAA
>CAJUYG010000559.1:6842-17717 GCA_910591675.1 Galerucella calmariensis | reverse complement strand
CAAATTGTAGAATTTCATTACTTGCGAAATTTATAGCTTAACGTTATACATGTCAAAAGTGAAAACACTCGAAACAATGTCTAATACTTTTGTTAGGTTCTGTTTCAGAAATTTTCGTAGAGAGAAAATGGCAGCTTTATTAATTGCTATTGAAAATTTAGAAAATCAGAAATGTATTTTCCAGATAAAAAAGAGGCTCATTTTCTTTTTCTTGCATTAAATTTATTAATGTTCGTTTTTGGTTTTGGGTGCAATAATTTTTTTTTGGTTTCACTTTCCATGTTTATCTTGTTATTCTTGTTCTACATTCTAGTAAGTACATTGTACATTCTAACTTCTAACAAATAACCAAATCATTACTGTCATCACAGATCATATAACTACTACTGTCATTTCATTATTTCACAACTTTACAAGAGAAGTGGCATGGAACACGATATAATATCGAAATTTCGGTGTTGCCAGTTCATGTTATTCGACAAAATTTATCTCATGCGACTTAGATGTCGAACCCATTTGAGAATGCCAGATGCCAATGCTGTGCGACAATTTCTATCGACATATGTCGAATACGACAAATGTCATTCGACATTCGAGAATAGGCCCCCTGGTAAGTTATGTCTTGTGAAAAATACAACTTGGGATTTGTGTGACGATAATTCGAAGCCTAGTGTTTGGATGCATTGTAAAATAGGAGTGACAGCTGTGTTTAGGGATATTAAACATTGATCAAATTTTTTACTGTCGATATAAACAGCAAAATCATCCGCATATTGAATTACTGTTGCACCAGTTGAAGTGTTGTTAATATCCATTGTATAAATATTGAAGAGGAGGGGGGATAGTACAGATCCTTGTGGTAAGCCTATGGTTATAGTACGATATCCAAACAAATTGCAATTCTTCTGTCGAATTGTTACACACCTGTTTATGTAGAGCTTGCATATATTATCGGTAACTTCTTCTGGTATAAGTAGTTGTATCATTCTATTGCTTAGTACTAGCCAATCGACACTGTCGTACGCTCCTTTAATATCCAGATACAATGAGGCAAAGTACTCATTTTCTGATAAGGATAGCTGTATATCTGCAACTAAATGAGCAACAGCATCATGAGTCCCATAATTTCTCTTATAACCATATTGTGTTGTATGTGATTAAGCCACAATTCTAATCTGTTTTTCACTATCCATTCAAATACTTTCAATATGCACGAGAGTAGTGATATTGGCCTATAAGAGTCGCAGTCATCCGGATTTTTGCCAGGTTTTAGGTTTGGTATCACAATTATTTTCTTCCATTCAGCAATATTTTCTCCATGGATCCAGATATCATTAAAACTCTCAGTTAAGTGTGTTTTAGCATTAATTGGCAAGTGATAGAGCATTGGATATCGAATGTCATCGTATCCTGGATAAGTGTTTATTCTATTTTCCAGTGCGTAGTTGACTTCTTTAAGCCTTATTGGCTCTGAAAAAATGTTGTGGTTCCCAGGGTTTTGTTCACTTTTGTTTTGTATGTGCGTCATGTCAGCTAAAACCAAAGGGGTGTAATTTTGTCAAGAAAGTTAAGTTCTCAATCCGAACTAATTGATTTTTTTGTTGGTAATGGTTTCCTCTGCATCTTCCTCACTTGGTTCCAAAGTTCTGTTGCAGGAGTATTGTTGTTAAGTTTTAAACACCAGTTTCTCCAGTTTTGTCTTGCTTTTTCTTTTAAGATTTTTTTTGTTCTGGCAATTTCTGCCTTGCATGATAAAAAATTTTCCAAGTTACTATGATTTTTATAATTTTGTAATTCGTTTTTCTTTTTTTTAAGGCTTCTTCGCACTCGTTGTTCCACCAGATTGGTAAGATTTTTTTGATTGTTTTACATAGTTTATTTACAGGGATAGCTAAAGTTGCTGCTGCGTTAATTCCACCCACGAAAAATTTGTATTTAGCATCTGTATTTTGGTTTGTTGTAGTATGATGGTCAAAGAATGTTTCTGCAGTCTGGTGATACTGTTCCCAATTGGCTTTGCGCAGGTTCCATTTTGTTTTGGGTGGATAAAATTCTTCGCAGTGGTAATTTGTAAAACTATCTTTCAGGGAGGGTTATTTTACGATAGCAGCCGATGTTGACGCTTTAGTCGGAAGTCTCATCAAGAAAGAGTGTAATGTTTTTCTGAGGGTAAGTATACATATTTATTAGCAATTATATTTTTATTTAAAAATTAAATATTTACAATGTGGCGACCTTGGGAAACATCGAGTTCGGACAAAAATATTGTGTGTAACAACGACGAAAGTTTAAATAATGGCGATAAAAGTGATAATTTTAGTAATAGTGCAAGTAGTGAAAACAGGATTCGACATGTAAATTTGGAAGCACAGAATCAATATGTATAAGAATCTACGAGAAAAGTTTGGATTCGATGAAAAAACGGAATTAATGCAAGCACTATCTGATTTAACCTGTCAACTATACGTAAAATAGCTAAGAATGGGCCTTATGAACGCAAGAAGCGATGTGATAGGGGATTGGTCAAACCTTTAGATGTGTCTCTGATCAAATTATTGAAAACCACCATATACGACTGTTACAAAAGTTACCTACGGTTGAAATAATAAAAAATAAATTGATGTTGTTAATTGACCGCTGTATGTGTGCTCTCTGAGCTCCAAAGAAAGACCGCAGAACTTTAAACGACGAACTCAGAAAACCTGAACGCCCTCTGTATGCGCGGGCTCTAATTACTCTCAGATTTATTTATAATAGTTTAAAAAGTACTTACCGCACGAATGAGAAACATGGTTGTTGATTACTTTTGATATCAAGTGGATTTCATTCAATATTGTTTATATTTATAGTTTTTTTATATCAAATTTATGGTACGATAAAATTATTTTATTGTGAAAAAAATTATTAACAAAATATAAAAAAATATTCAATGGGAAAAAATAATAAATTCCTTGAAATCAAACTAATCTGAATAATATATTTTATTATGGAACAATAACGTGTGGTATGTATAAAAAAATGTATTCTTAACTGACTGAATGAGCTCGGCGGATAACAATATTATCCTGAGGTGGGTTAAAGGGCACGACAGGAGTAAAGGTAGGTAATTGCATTGCCGATTCTTTAGCCAAGGAAGCAGCTGGACTAAAAATTTTAGGACCCAGTGACACCTACGGTCTAACGACTTCGACAATTGCGGAACTAGCCAAACGTTACACCCATGCTCAATTCCTTAAGAGATGGGATGGAATCAAAGGATGCAGTCTTGCTAATAGGATCACCCTGGGTGACCCTGGGAAGCTGGCGCCGAAGAAATATTTGACGATGACCAGGAAAAACCTATGTTTAACAGTAGGATTTCTGACTGGCCACGGTCAACCAAGGAAACACCTGCATACTATGGGGCCAGTGGACACACCTCTATGCAGGATGTGTGAACAGGAAGATGAGACTGCCAGGCATGTCTTATGCGAGTGTCCGGAGCTATAGTCAATAAGAGAGTGAGTGTTCGATGAGTCTTCGCCTACACCTGCCGATATACTACTACTACTACGGAATGTGCAGGCGAGCCTTGACATAGCCAAACTAAAGTCACGGTTCTGGCACTGAGGCCACTGGCAGGCCCATTGTGTCATTCCTGCTACCTAGTCATCCATAAAGCCGAACCCGTCAATAAAGGCCACAACCTTTTTCAGTGGATGCCTGCTTGTGTCTCCAGGAGCCATGACAGGGACTCCAAAGATTCGCCTGCGTAATACATCCCAATGTTGACACTCTAAGAGAACATGAACTGACGTTTCATCAGTCATGCCGCAACCCCTACATAGGGAACTTTCCTCTACTCCTAGATTGTAGAGGTGCTTCTTCATACAGCAGTGCCCTGTTAGGAGTCCTGCTATCTTCCTCAACCTACTCCTTGGTAGTTCAATAGCTGCCCCAGCGTGTCCATCAGTCCATCCCTTCAGTAGAAGTTTTGATTGTCTAGGACCCTGCAGAGCATTCCAATGAGCGAGGTGCTGGTCCTCAGCCACTTCCTGGTCTCCTTGCGTATTGTTTGTTTTGTTAGGCCGAGAGTCGGACCCGGGCCGCAGAAAGGAGTTGATGCCCCTTCTGCAGCCAGTGCATCCGTCATTTCGTTGCCTTCGAAACCAGAGTGGGCCGAAATCCATTCTAGCCGCACTGCGTTCTGACTTGCAAGATCAGCAAGTCATTCTCGACATTCGTCAGCAAGTCCCGAGTTGATGGTATATCCACTCAGGGCTTCAATTGCTGACTGACTGTCGGTGTATATGGTTATGCGTCGATCCACATAACCTCTGTCTAGGTTTATCTGCGCACATTCCAAGATAGCGTATATCTCGGCCTGATATGCAGATACAACATCACCTAATGGTATACAGATTTGTGTCCTTGGGTTCCTAGAGTAAATTCCAGCCCCTGCTCTGTCACCAGAGCATGAGCCATCTGTGAACCAGACAGTCCCATGAGGCTGTGTATTCGTCTCATTATCCCAGGATTCTCTGTCCCGGATCATAGTCCTGTATGGGGTTGCGAAGTAGTACTTGCGCAAGCATTCGTCAGACGCTCGAGCCAGAACTGGAATATCTTCCAGGAGCCGGAGCTTCTTGAAGTGTCTGCGCTCTTCCCCTCTTCGCACGTATCCCAGACACTTCAAGCGCAGGAAAGCCCTCCCCGTCTCAGCCTCGATCACATGGTGAAGAGGCCGAAGACCAAGGATCACTTCCATCGCAGCAGTTGGTGTAGTCCTGATGCAGCCAGTTGCCCCCAGACTGACCACCCTTTGAAGGCGTGTCAGTTGCGATCTAGCCGTGACCAAGGTTACCCTCGGCCACCAGACCAGACCGCATATGTGAGCATATCACTCTATAAAACCATATGATCGTTTTGGGGGTCAGTCCCCACCTCGGACCAATGGCTCTCCTACAGGCCCAATACGTGTCTGTCATCTTGCTTAGGCAACTATCAAGATGAGCCTTCCATGTCAGTGATTTATCAAGGATCACTCCTAGATACTTCACCTGTTGAACCACCGGTAGTGGTACTCCACCAAGATGTAGATCCTTAGGTCTTATATCTCTCTTTTTGGTGAAAGCAACTATCTCAGCCTTGGCAGGATTAACTGCAAGTCCGTGTTCGTTACACCACCCATGTACCCTATTCAGAGCCCTTTGCATTAGGTCCCTGAGAACGGTAATGTGCCTTCCAACAACAAGGACGACGATGTCATCGGCATACCCAATGGTTAGAAGGCCCTCATCGTTTAAAAGGGTTATTAGTTCGTCAATTACTAGATTCCACAAAGTGGGCGATAGAACACTCCCTTGCGGACAACCTCTAGCGACGATCACTTTCGCCACATGGTCTTTTCATGTGGCCTCTACTGTACGATTGCACAACATGGCCCCAAGCCAGTGAGTGATCATTGGCTCTATTCCATGATTTGCCGCAGCCCTGCACATAGATCCTACAGGGGTGCTGTCAAACGCCCCTTGTATATCCAAGAATGCTCCTAGGGCGACCATGCCATTTTCCAGCGCCTTCTTCACCTGGGTTACCAGTTGGTGCAAGGCACTTTCGGTTGACTTGCCACACCTGAAAGCATGTTGGTTGTTGTGCATAGGACACCTAAGCCCAACCTTTTCCTTCATGTACCGATCAGCCACCCTCTCCAGTGTTTTTAGCACAAAGTATGTTAGGCTAATGGGTCTGAAGGATTTAGCCACTGTGTAGGTATTACGACCCGGCTTGGGTATGAAGACAACTCTCACCTGCCTCCACTGTTCGGGGACATACCTGCGTGCCAAACAGGCCCGAAAGATATGCACCAGAATATTGCCAACGGCCTCCCAGCTTTTTTGAAGCAAGGCCGGGAAGATTTGGTCTTTTCCCGGAGACTTGTATGGTCTAAATGTCCGTATTGCCCAAGTACTCCGCTCGTATGTGACCATTTCTTTTGCTTTACACGGTCGTTGTATGCCAACATATCCCATGTCTGGACACTCCCGCTCGATTTCCTCACAGCCAGGGAAGTGTGTCTAAAGGAGATGTCTCCTAGTGACCTGTCCACCTTCCTGAGAAGGACAGGATGGACGATGACCTAGGAGGAAAACTCCTCGGGAGGATGTACAATAGATCACATATGTCCTGAGTGTTGTGAGCCTAAACTCACCCTCCCTACTCTACAGATACAGAGCTCGTACGAAAACTTGGGAAACGATTAGGGTGGCTGAGAGGTACTTCATTTAAAATTTGTTTCTAGCTCCCTTTATTAACAAACCTTGTCGATGAAATAGGATTAGTCCTTGAATTTGATCACACTGTAATAGTGTATTGTGTCACAAGGGTATGAAATGAGTTTTATAGTTGATAGTAGAGAGCTGCTAAAGCATTTACTGCATGTGTGACACTCAAAAGTTTTTCGCTTAATAAGCTAAAAAAAAGGAAAATTTAACAAAAAACTTTGACATATACTGACATTGGATTGAAAAATCAATTTTCAATTGTTTCATTCCAAATACTAGTTTCAAAATTTTCGACAAAAAAAGATTTGTTTTTGTGTAAAATAATTTTTTCTCCTCCAAATGGAGTCATGAAATTTTCGAAAGTCCACTCACCAATCGATTCAGGGGAAAATTTTACATAAGTCAGTGCATTTTAAGTCGCTAATCACGAGCATTAAGGAAGTACCTAAGCAAGAAACCAATTTATATTAAATATTTCCATACCTACCCATTGCTTCAAAAATTTCGACAAAAAAAAATGTTTTCGACATAAAAACTGCCCCAAATTCGCCTAGCGGGGTTTATTGGGACTAGAAATTGACTGCCACAAATTGTTTTTGTATAAAATCATTTTTTCTCTTCCAAATGGAGTCATGAGATTTTCGAAAATCCACTTTTCAAAACAAAATATGCTCATAACTTGGCTAATACGAAAGATGGAACGTTCTAGTCTTTACCAATCGATTCAGGGGAAAATTTTGAGTCGCTAATTATAGAGAATTAAGGAAGTTCGCGGAAAGCAGTTTATATTAAACATTTCCATATCTATCCCTTGCTTCAAAATTTTCGATAAAAAAATGTTTTTCTACGACCACTATCGAAAGTCGTCTTTTGTGCCTTGAAAAGCAACTGCAAAGTTTATGTTTTCCGCGAGCTGCCATAATTTGACATTATTGGCTATTAAGCAGAAAGTAACTTTGGTGCACGCCTTATTTTATTTATAGATAAAATAGAGCTAGTAATTTTAATATAAACTGTAGAATAAATAAATATTTTAGTAATAATTTAATGAGTAATGGGGAAACCTAAGAAATAACTGATATTAATGTAATAAGTGTTGCCTACGTACATAGGTACACGAAACTGCAATCTGGAAACTGCTAAAAACAAACCATGGCAATCAATTTTATTTTTTTCTGTACGTTCCTTGTGGCAATATTTTGGTGTGATCGTAGAAAAAATCTTGTATGTATTTCGAGCAGAAAGTCCTTTGGTAGTATCGACAGATTGCCGTCTGTTTCGACTGCCAAAATACTACTTTCTGCTCTTGATACACAAATAGCTATTTCGACATAAAAAATGCTAAAAATTCTCGAGGGGCTTTTCGGGACGAGAAATTGACTGGCACAGTTTGTTTTTGTATAAAATCATTTTTTCGCCTCGCTCAATGCACCTAAAAAAAGTTTCCTCTGGATGCGAGACAAAAATTATGAAATTACTTGACGGGATAGGTCTTGAGGAAGTAGTAGTTTCTGGGACTTTAATACAAGTAGGAGAATCAATAGAAGGTTTGCTTTTGTAGGCGTTCGTGTAGGAAGTTGCAATCTATTAAAAAATAATGTTTTATTGATTAATTTAATTTTTAATCATAAAAATTGATTGGAAAACAGCTATTTTCGGTACTCGATTAGATCTGAATTATTAGAACGAAATAAGATGTACCTCAGAAGTGTTGTCATACTAGTAAGTACCTTCCCTCTATTTATATTATCAATAAATTAATTAATTTTTTCTTAAGGTTTTTCTAATAGTCCTCGTTCTATGCGAGGCCACACCAACTGATAGAACACCTGATTTTATGGAAAGATATACGGAAAGAAGAAAACTAAAAGCTAACGGTCTTGCGGGTGTAATTGAAGCGGTAGCTCATGGAGTTGGAGCTATTGCATCATCCAGTGTTCAAAAATTGAAAAATGCTGTGGGCTCCGACCCACCGCAGAAACAGATCCATGTCTATTTTCCGGAACATTCAGCTGTTCCTGAAAGTTATGTAAAATTATGATGAATAAAAAATGGTTTATTTTAAAATATTGCTAGTGATTTATTTTTTATAACTTTTTATATAAAATATCCCAAGAGCAGTGCCTTGGTTTATATTTCGGAAAAAATATACTTTTCGGAAGTACCTAATTGCACAAGAGCATCAAAATTACCGATAATTTTGCATAACAGCGTGTTGTCTAAAAACTGCATGAGTACATTTTCATATTTTAGAGAAAGAGCCCAACACCAAAGGTGGATTTAACAAAATATGAAAATGACCGAATGTAGTTTTTACAAGACAACACGCTCGAATGCAAAATTATCTGGTTATTTTGATGCACGAGTGTAATTCGGGGGAATATTTCCCGAATACAAATATTGATTTAAATATAGAATCCCATTTCTTTTTTTTATTTCTTGGGGAATTAAACCACAATATTTTTAAATTCTTTATTTCAACGTTTCGGTTGCGTTCCAGCTACCGTTGTCAAGAAAAAATAAGTAGAAATTAATTTTTATCCCTAACTGACACAACAGAAAAAATTTGACAACTAGACAATCAAAAAATTCTTCAGACGTATTAGTTCTTTCAAAAGGTTTAAATTTTGCTTTGACTCCAAAATCAATACCGAAATTAGACATAATAAGTTCAATAGAACAAGTAAGTAACGAATTACCTGAACACGAAAGAGAAGAATATAGGGTACGATGTAAAGTCATATTAGAAAAATCTATTCATTTAAAAAACAATACTACAAAAGCAGAACAAAAATCAATTAAAAATCTCAAAGAAGATGATTCTATAATTATTTTACCGGCTGATAAGGGCAATTCTACTGTTATCATGAACAAAGTTGATTATGATTCAAAAGTAATGGATTTATTAATAAATGGCCCTTATACTAAGCTACCCAATGATCCTACCAAATCTATTGAAAACAAAATTTATAAAACACTTTTCAAATTCAAGAACGAATTTGCTAGTCGTGAAAGAACAATGTTAACACCGAAATACAGTAAGCCACCACATTTTTATGGTCTGCCAAAAATTCATAAACAAAACATACCATTGAGACCAATTTGTAGCACTATTAATTCCCCATGCAGTAAACTATCGAATCATATATTGAAAATTATTGAACCCCTCGCGGGACAGACAAATTCATACATCAGAAATAGCAATCATTTTATAGAAAAGCTATCAGATTTGAATTTCAACAAAAACCATTATTTGGTCAGTTTTGATGTAGTTAGTCTCTTCACGAATGTACCGGTACAAAAAACAATAGAACTTGTCCAATCAAAATTAGAAATTGATCAGACCCTTACAGAAAGAACCAAATTGAGCGTCACAGAAATAATAGAATTATTAAAATTATGTATAACAAAAACATATTTTCAATTCAATAATGATTTTTATGAACAGAATTTCGGTCTTGCCATGGGCTCTTGTCTCTCACCAATTTTGTCGAATATTTACATGGAACATTTTGAAGCCGAAATAGTAAATAATCAAAAATTAAAACCAATTGTCTGGTGGAGATATGTAGACGACATCTTCGCAATATGGCCTCATGATTTAATATCTCTTAATGATTTTTAAAAAAATATAAATGAAGGAGAGGAATCTATAAAATTTGAAATTGAAATTGCAAATAACAATTTTTTGCCATTTTTAGATGTTCTTATTAATAAAACATCTACAGGGTATGAAACGAGTGTATACCGCAAACCAACACACACTAATAGATATTTGAATATTGACACTAATCATTCTATAAGCGTTAAAAAAGGGATAGTAAAATCTTTATACGATAGGGCCAGAATCATTTGTTCTATTGATGATCAATTTACAAAGGAGAAAACTTTTTTAAAAGATGTTTTAAATAACAATAATTACCCTGCAGAATTTGTAAATAAGGAGATTAAGCATATAGAGGGGCTCATTGTTAATACCCCATAACAATAATATTAATAATTCAGCTAACATAATTTTTAGAAACTTGACAATACCGTATGTTAAGGGTTTATCATAAAGAATTAAGAAAATTGGTAACCAATTCAATATTAGAACTAGTTTTAAATCGAATAATACATTGAGATCAATACTAACAAAAACGAAACCAAAGAATGAAGAACAATCTTCAAAAAACTGCATATATCAAATATCATGTGAATGCGACAAATTTTATTTAGGTGAAACATCTAGACCATTAGAAGTACGAATAAACGAACACAAAAAATATATCAAAGATAGGGAATTCTTTAAGTCAGCTATTTGCAAACATGCTTGGGAAGAGGGTCATCAAATTCAATGGGATTCATCAAAAATAATATTAAAAGAACCCAATAATAAAAGACGGAAAATCAAAGAAAGTGCTTTAATACAACCAAATGCAGATAAATGTGTAGCTAGTATTTCAGCCGAATGTAGTAAAATTTGGTTACCAATGTTAGAAAGAGAAATTTCCAATAATCAATTACCTGCGTTATCAGGATAGCATCATAAGTTTTTATCCAGGTTTTCTTATGATTTATAATTTGAATAGTTGTTAATCGATACACATTTCAATACACAAAATCACAAAAC
>CAJUYG010000558.1:97002-169175 GCA_910591675.1 Galerucella calmariensis | reverse complement strand
AAATATGTTAAAGACAATCTTCTGAGTATATATAAAATTATGTTGCACAAGTTTTTGTTGAACTACTATCCCTGAATTCTCAAATTATTTGAATTAGTCCATTATTGACCTAGGTTAACAAAATAAAAAATTATTATCCACTAATAGGGAAATTCAACTTCTCAGTTGGCTAGAAGTCGCAATAATTGTCAACTTCATAGCTAGTAGTCGACGAAAAATAAGCTTCCCAGCCTTCTCATTATTTCTACGACCTCTGGTCGATTAGAATGTTACATAATGATTATGCTATAAATTTTATTGGAATTTTTGGTTAACGTTTTTTGATAGAATCATTTTTCTGACAATTTACGGTACAATATTAAATCATAAACGTTTTTTCTTTTGGGTTCCCACAGATTTTGTACTAAAGGACTTTTTATAGTTAATTTTACAGCGCCATAAACATATTTCCTAATATTCAAATTTAGGAATTACATACTGTTTTATAATGTGTTATAAAAATAATACCTGTTTTATCATCGCTTTTATCATTTTCTATAGCTAAAATGAATGCAAACATTTTTGCAATAAAAAATTCGACATCTATGAATATTGGATATGCTTACGAAGCATCTATTTTTAATTTAAATAAACGAACTACTATGTAACTGAACATTGGTTGAATGAAACACAATATCTGTATTCTTTTTTCAAATTCAAATTGATTTGTGAGACCTAGAACTTTCTGTGGTGACCTCATTCGGTCATAAACGATAATTTTCAACCACAATTTTCTTCATTTTAGCGATGCTAAGGTTAATTAAAGACCTTGAATACCGATGCAGATCTTCCACCACATCTCGATGGCTTTTGAATGCACTGTATCACTAATACACACGAGTTTTTGATAAAATCAATTTACTGTAAGCTATGTTAAACGCTTTGACATACGATATCTCACTTGAATTTTCAAACCACAAGTTTTTCAGCTCCTCATAAACGTTTATGTCTTTAATAGCTTTCTTACTGCGACTAGAACTGGAGTATTCTCCAAACTTTAGTGATTGGTATCTGTTTCGTACACTCCCAGTTCCTCTAACGTGCTTTTTAGAGCCGTGTGTATACCATTGAATGGCATCTTTACAAGTCTAGTGAATGTGTTGGGATCCCATTCCTTCTTCTAACTGGATTCCGTATAGAATTTCTTTGGAAAGTTACACTTTTTCAATATCTTAGGTTTTAATGATTTCTTTTTTACTTGGTCTGTATCTTGTTCTCTCTGTAACACTGGTGTGAAGTTAACAATCATTTCTGCAAGAATTTGGAATGAAAAAACAAATGTCACTATTAAAACTGTTATCGCATGTAAGAATATTCCAAACATACATATTTAATAACAGTTGTATGTACATAGTTATCACTAAAACATAGAATTCAAAAGAAACTCGTAAGAAATGCAGAGATTTACATAATAAAATATATAAAAAAATGTATATTCAAATTACTAGTAGTTGAAATAATTACTTAATCAATAAAGTGAATATTAGAAATGCCTGGGATAGTATTAAGGAATAGTTTGCATAAAACAATTCGATGTACCTAACCTAACAAAACCGCCAAGGTCATTAGAATACATTATACATTCGTTGTCAAAAACATGAAACGAAACGACAAGAGTGGTTATCTACAAGAGAATAATTAACAATTTATTTTGCCCATAATAGGCAAAAATGAATAATGAACAAAAATATGGGACACTGACCCGCACAAAAGTGGAATGTGGGATAAAGTTTTGATTCGCCTTGTCTTCTTCTTTAATTTCGGTACCTGAGCTTCAGCTCATTGAAATATACGACGATACGCGAGCGAAGCTGAACTAGCATTTCTGGGAACCATATTTGATAATCCCGCACATCTCTTTCCTATGTCTACAAAAACCATTTCTTAAAATCAATTTTTCTTCCTTTTTTCTTGCATTCAACCCATCAATAAGCCAATTCAATAATATCAACAATACAACAACTTATAACTATTCATTTAACGATACTTGTATTGAAGGGTGTAAAATGCTACGTTCTATTTTAAATTACAACCTATACTGATGTTGCCAACTCGCTTATTGACAATAAATAATACAATGGGATATTTCCACGAGATATCGATCTCTCCTTGTGCATTGAGGTGTCTAAATAACTTTTTTCATTTGAGGTCAGTAGCTCCGAACAAGTACAACATAATTAGATTTATATCTTTTTAGTTGTACTTCCGTTTATAATATTTTATTTTTATTCCAGTAAATGTACAGTATACTTTGAAACTTCTACTATCATTATCCATCGTCCAATTCCAATATCTCAATGTACAAACAGTGTTTTTTTTGATAAAATTAGCTTTTATTTGAGTCCACATTTGTTTGATTCATTCCGAATGAGCTCCCTTTCATTCTTTAGATCAAGTTGTTCCTGGTCTTTCAAGAGTATCACAATGATTCACGGTCATCGATTAATATGGATTTTTCAAATCATCAAATGTACTAACTTTGAAACTTATCACTTTATAATTAATGTATTTACTTCCTAGGTAGGAGTTTAACCACTCTATGTAGAACTCTATGGAGTTTTTTATTGTGGTGGGCCAAACTCCTTGTTTTTATTTCCTTTTTTCATTACAACTTTCGATCTTTCTTATATTCGTTTGTAGATGCTCTCTATTGTGTGTGCTTGGAGAGTTTTCTTACCAAGGAATCAATTTTTTTCTTGGGTACACTCAAAATTTTTATCTTCAACAAAAGTAGATCAAAAGTTATGGAAAAAAAATTGTGGTACATTATGTAAATAATTTAAACAATTAAATTCCATGCACTTTAATAAGAAAAAATGCTTACAAGTTCACAATTTTGCAGTTTCCTAATCAAGTTCATCTTCGTATCCATCTGGTAGAGCATTCTTAGCAGGATTATGAAAAAATGTCTTCACACCATCTCCCCAAGGAAATTTCTTATCTCTTTTACGTAAATATTCATATTTAACAAAAGGTGGTCTCTCACATTCTGCATTAATCGATTTTTGGTACATAGCATTAGCTGCTGCTAGACCGATTACTGGTAGTCCAATGAGGTAAAATAATTTTTTGTATAATTTATAACCACCTTCGTGACTTGGTGGTGGTATTCCTTGACCAGCTGGGCTACATATTTTACTGAAAAATTTGTTCGAGAAGTCCGGAAAAATTTGAGAAAATGCGTTTTGCATTATACTGTTAATTTTAGTAGGTTGACAGAATTCTTTCTTGAATTTAAAAAACTGACATATGGTTGCTATGATACACTGAGAAAAACATGACAAGTAAACTGGTTTCAAGTTTCAAGTCCAATAAACTAGGGGTTTTCTATCTGTTTTTCGACTGGGTGCTCTCATCACTCTCACCGACGTGTAATTCGGGCAATAAGTGGAAAACAACTCAATAATCAAATTCTATATGGTGCTAATGCTCGCCGTTACCCAGATGGTTGAAAGTGGTCTTGAAAATAAGTGCCAAAATTGATAAAGAGGAAGTTTTAAGCAAAAAGTTTGTTTCGTATGAGCATTTTCCGAAAAGTCAATACGCGATTGAAAATGTATATTTTGTGTTGAAAAAACAACGTTTTTAAGCGGGTTTTCCAAAAAAACTAGTAAAATTCACTATTTACAAAAAAAAAAGATGACAAACTAAATTGAAGCTTATAAAAAAATGAATTGATTGAACCTTGATTTATTAATAGAAGTGCGATAGTTACTGAGATACTGACTGATGTATGTAATTTTTGAAAAACATTAGAGATACAAAAAAAGTGAAGAGTAAAAATAATTGGATCTGTTTTCACCTGGTAAATTGTTTTTTTTCACTTCTGTAGGATAAAAGTCAGCAGAGATATCGCTGATAGAAGTTGGAGATTGTGAGCGAGGATCATGTTTCCCAAGCTCTTTAAACTGAAAAGTCGCAAAAACATCAAATTGTGCAAATGTCTATTTCACTGGACTCGTAACTGTTGAAATTGTTCAATGTTCAATTGTTCAATGTTTTGCTCGCGTTTTTAGGGGATGAAACATTGTAATGAAATTTCTCTTACCACCATTAACTATTGAAAACATCTTCACTTATTATATAGGTATAATAAAGATAATAAAATAAAAATAATAAAAATGTTTAATGTTGAAGAATACTTTTTTTTCTAATTATATATGCAATTAGCGCTCATTAGGCACAAATAGGATTTGATGTAAAGGAATAAATAAACCTTATTTCAAATTTTCTCAAAAATCAGTCGGCCCAGCCACAATGAAAGTTGCAGATTTGCCCTAAGCATTTTTTTACTACTTTTTTCTGAAATATACTTCAATTATTTTAATTATAACAATTACCTGACACTAGTTAAGTGTGCTAACTACAATTAAATGGTTTAATTAATTGTTACGGCTATTTTGCATTTTGCACAATATCGGCTTTAATCGTCACTTCATTGTGGAGAATGTAAGATGGTGTTGCCCGTTATGTGCGTTATTTTAGTTGGAGCTACAGAGTGTTTGATGGTTTTTATAAGGTGGAAATCATGGATAACCTAAATGGAGTATTAATTACTTATGCTGAAATGGGAGTTGGAGGACTCTTCGAGCCGCCTAAATAAATATTTGTTTCCACTATTAGCTGTGAATTTGACAATTATTGCCTCTTCTAGCCAACTGAGAAGTTCAATTTCTCTATTAGTGGTTAGTAATTCTTTCTTTTATCAACCTAGGTCAATACTGGACAAATTCAAATATTTTGAGAATTCAGGAATAGTAGTTAAAAAACTTTATTTTGTATACCCAGGAGATTGTCTTTAACATATTTGCTGCTTGAAATTACCTATTAAGAGAAAATTATTTAAATAAAAATGCCATTAGTTTGAAATTCGCGCTCAATAAAAGATGACTAATGACATAACGAGTACGTTCATAATATATCCACAGAATACACCAGCCAAACAAGAAACTGACGTTGACAGATAACGGATCAAGTTACACTGAGAAAATTGTTCACAAAATGTAAATTAAATGTTAACTACACGCGAAAAAGTTTAACCAAACTCAATTTATGAATTGCTTGAGTTAATTTAACAGCTTAACAAATATTGTGAAAAATATTATAAATATAAGTTTTAGCTTGTTTTTGGAGTAGGTACCATCCATTATTAAAAATAATGAGCTATTGTTTAACCAAATGATTCTTATTTTCCATATTGTTATCGAAATTATATGTGTAAGTATGTGTTTATGTAGCACTATATGTGGGATAGGGTGAGTCTAAAAACCAATACAATAATAATAGATTATATTATTATATTTATAATATCAGTTTACAATAGAAAGAATTTCAGTGAATGATGATATAAAATTTTAATAAGTATGGTGCTTGTTTATAAAATTTTTATCATTTATATAAGTAGTCAAAAGTTACACTTCACCAGATTCTGAATTAAATTTTACACCCAGAAAAAATGCACTGATATCTGTGACTACGAAGTTATAGAAAAGAAGCGACAGTAAGCTTTTCTCCATAGATATCGAAGTTTTGTTGTGTTTTTCAATTATTATCATCCATCACTTGAATGACAGCCACGAATTGCACAAGTTTTTGGAGCCATAACTAATAAATATAATTTTGTAAACCAATTTTTTCGTTCAAAAAACAAAAAATATGTAAATAATCAAAAAGCTTACAACAAAGAAAATTCTTTGGTAAACAATAAAATGTCATTGACAGATAACGGGCTTAAAATGGCGACTATCAGACATGCGCACTCAGAAAATGAATTGTAAAATAGCACAAGCTTCGCTTCTTCTTGGAATGGTGTGTTCTGTGATATATCGAAAACTGACAGTGTACTTGTCAGTCAGACGACGGAGTAAACGCTTCTCGTGGTCCGTTTTTGAATTATTTCTAATATTTGTTTTCAATTTGGATAATAGTGGAAAACATTCTATATACACCATGGTGGTGAAGACATTTATATGTATGTCTCGTACCTCTTTCCACTCGGGGCAAACCCACGCGAGGTAAATTAGGTGTATAATACACTATTTCAAGTATATTTTCAATTCTGTGATATTCAAAACTTTGGAATATGCAATAAAAATATCTGAAGGTAGGAGTCTCTTGGCCATAATAAGCCATTTGACCGTATTGAGTTTGTTGGGAATTCTGCTAGTGTATCGTCCGCATGAAGATGAATTTTACACCACTTCAAAACTAGCATTGTATAGAGTGGATAAAAAAGGGCCCAGTATTGAACCTTGTGGCACGCCTTAATAAATTTACAAAACCTGAACATTTATTATTAAGTTTATCTTGTTGTAGTCTGTTTTGAAAATAGTTTGTGTATCTATCGATTAGCATTTTCATCTAATCAAATTAAAATTCAAAACCCCCTTCACGATCAGCTTCCAATTGAAACTTTTGTCCCCCTAATAATTATTAAATAATTAGTACCCCAGAGAGGCGCATGATATATTTGGTTACGCCCATTTTACGCATTTGTTTCAATTTATATATTTATTCGAGTAGAAAACGAACACTTATCTCCCCAATACTTTTATGAATTATGACTGGCTCGTTCGATATACCATGAACGAACTTAAATTATTCAAACAGAAATATGACAATTTCGTGTTTCACGTCACACAAACACTTCGAGTCTAATACATGTATGATTGAAAATAAATGAAAAAAATTATTTTATTTTTGTTGAAAACGCCTGTTTTCACAGTTGACTTAATACCTTAAGCTATGATTATGTGAATTTTATTGGGACATCCTTAAAAATCTATAAATTCCTTTCATTCGATGGTGATATTTGCTTTTCCTGGTCAATTTACTGGAGCAGACTTGAAGTTTCCTTGGAAAATCCATTCCTACTTTTGATCAAGTTCAAGCAAGTTACGTTTCATTGTAAACTTTGGGGTAGCCATTGTTATTCCACTTGATATATTGGATCGAAAGACTCGGGGCAAGAAGCCAACAATTGCACCTAATAGACAAAGGTGGTGGATGTACACTGATATTGATACATAGAGAAGTCTACCAAGTGTACAGCCCCTAAAATTTTCCTGGAAACTTCAAAGTTTCTATTGAACTCTCTGCACTTATTAAGCTACACCCCAATATGGGGTGTCAAAGAGGAAATTGTTCCTCTTCTACTTGTGGTTTGCCCAAGAGAAGAAATCTCTTAAGTAAGAGAGTCACATTCGGAAAGTGCAGTTTTTTCTGGTAGAATCTCCATGTTGCAAATGTGATGATTGAGTTTACACCACCGTAAAGCGAAACCACTAAGATTTCTCATTTGGTTTTTGCTAAGACTTGAGATTGGATCTATCATTGAGCTTCTTACCTGTGCTTATTACTAGACTCAGTTGGCCGAAACCTAGGTTCTCCATATATTGATATGGCTGAGGTTTTTATTTTCATATCGCCGAAAACCTTAGCCAAGTAATGCCTTCGCAGTAGTAGCTTCTTCGGCTTAGGAGCCTTCTTTGTACCAGGCCATTTCTGCATCAATTTGAGCTACCTCCGACTATGCCTCTCCGCCTGTTATGACTGGAAAGCATCTTTTTGATGACATTCATATTTTTTGGTCGACTTCTAGCGCTTTGTGTCAAATGGTGTCAGCTTATGAGGGCTTTCCTTCAGGTCAACCTATTAGAGACTTATTTGGCATCGCCTTGAATGTATACTTTGGCAAGTTTATCTGAAGCCATGAAAGGAATGCAGTTCAAAACATTCGTTATTGCCACGTATAACTATGGAAAAGCTAAAGTGCTAAATATGTAGTGATAATAATTAGAATAGGGACTTTTTATTATAAACAATATCAACAATATGTTTAAACGTTAATTCTTTAGTGTGCATGTTTCCTTGGATTTTTTCTATTAACATTATTTTTTCAGTTTATGAATATTAAAAGATGAGCACTTTTCCAAATTTGTCACAGATAAACAGATAAACGGATAAACGGATAAACTTGCCAAACTATAGTTATGAAGTGGTGGTAGGTTCAGCAATACGTCTCTTGCGGCTACTGAAGTTGTGTCCTTAGCTTCCATGGCTGCCTTTGAATGTCACTTAGGTTTTGGATAGCAAAAGCTTGCCAAGTCTTTGGCTATATGCTATATGCTGGTATATAACCAAATAATTTTTCGGTTGTGGCCCTCAGCTGAAGAGTTTTAGATCTCTCTCGGTATTGATTGTCCTACAAAGGAAGTGGCTGCTGCTTTTCTAGTTTGCTCAAGATATTTCATGATCTTGTTTACCAGCATGGCTCATAATGCATCCAACAAAGTTGCATAAAATGAATGTTTGAGCAATCCTGACAAGTCTTCATCAATCATCGGCAGCTTTTCTGGTAGAAGCCATGCTGAAGTACGTACTATGTCTGGTTGATCCGTTTAGAAACTTGATACTCAGAGAAATCAACATAAAAAAGTATTTGCTGTAGGAATCCACCGAAGATAGTTATTAACTTTTCAATGTAATGGTTTAATGTAGTAATTTGTTATTTTTATGACCCTGCTGGCCATAAAAACATTCATGGGAAAACTTGATTTGTCCGAAATGTGACATTCAAGCTAAATACATCACTTTGGCGACTATTTTGAACTTTTTTCATTTAATTGTGATAAGATTGTCACAATGGCAACAAAAAAATTTCAGAGAATCTCGGATAATTGTAACTATTATAAAAACTGTAGATACCGTTAAAAATGTCAGTTCCCTAGTACCTTTGTATCCGTAGTAAACATAATTTCTTTACTCTTACTTGAATTATTTCAATGTAAAATCCCATTACACGAGTACACCTTACGGAATTTAAGTACCAACAATAAAAAAGAGAATGTTCATTTTTTTCCGACACTGAAAATTCTCAGAGGGACCGTTATATCCGCAACTTTCACAAGAACTAACACGCTGAATTTACGATCATAAGAAATAATTTTTTTTTTCGGTTTTGGTGAAATATTTCTTGCAAAGAAAGCAGTTGTTACAACTTCTTCCTAATTTGATTCGCTGACCAAGAGGCTCCTCACAAGTTTCTTTAATTCCACAGCAAGAATCCATCGAGGAGACAGAAAATTCCGTAACAAGCTATTGTTTTGTTTGCTGAAAGAAACCAGTGTTGTATTTTAAATAAGAAGATCATTGTGATTGTTGGTCAATATTATTTTATTTTGCGGTCAGCTGCTCTAGGATGATAAAAGTACGACTTTGATAACCAATTATCTGACCATAACTAATTATTGAGCTGGTCAAATAATACTTTTACATTATTATTCTTTTTTAGCAGTTTACTTTAGCTCTCCCGCTGCTGTCCACCATAAATGTTTAACATTTTAGTCACTTTTTCCTGGAATTCTTCCCGCTTCCATATGTATAGTCGCTGCGACTCCCCAAATATACCCCAAATATAGTTCAATATATCTCACCGTCTTGATTGTTCCGGTCTCTTTGTGTTGTGATAGATCCATGTTTCGTCTACGTCCACGAAAATGAAATGGTCCAAAAGCTCGTTGAAGCCATTGTGCGGATAGCTTTATGTCCAATTATTTATCTTAAATGTGATGAACATGCTCATTTGAAATATCTACAACCTTGCATCTCACGAAGTTTTAAATTCCGATTGTCCAGTATTATATGGATTTTGTCGACGATTTATAGTGGTACTACCAAAACGACACTAACTTAACCACTTATTGAACGTTAAATTTTATGACTCCTAGTTCCCATTGCACCCTTATCCAACTGTGCAGTCACTAAGGTGATCTTGGTATGGATTCCAGGTGAAACCGGAGTTCTGAATAACAAAGTATCTACCAGTTTGTCCGAAAAGGAGATCATTAGGTCGAAATCCCCATGAATCTGGGAAAGAGAACTGTGTTGTACAAAGCAAGTGCCTATTGGAATGATATAGCAGGCTAAGGAGAGCTTAGTCTAAAAAAACCTTCAAAACTAGAAGCAGAAGCCTTGCTAAATATGGAGAGGAAGAAGATCTATAGCAGAGCACGGTTCTCAAAACACCCTATAGTATTTATCAATCCTTTCCTTAGTTTGGGTTATGAAAAAATTGCTTAAGCCGAATTTCCTTTTATCAATGATTGTTAAAATTTACGAGGTTGTCTGCTTTCAAAGGTTGTGGAATGTTGCAATTAAAGTTACTGAGTTACATCTATTTCTTAGGATTGGAAATGATAGGTTCTGCAAGGAATGAGGGTATGCTTGCTATTTTTATTCACTTTCCTATACATGATGTAAGATAATTTTTCTTTATATCGATCTTTTTGTCAGCACAAAGCCAAATTCAAAATCCATGTCCTCTGTGGTGCAAAAACTGTGTGAAAATACCAGATTACTATGCACATCCATAACTAGGAGTTCCTCAATTTCTCAAATGTTGTTAAAATCCAATTAGTTTTCAAAGAACCACAAAATCAAATCACAGTGTGTACATAAATATAAAACTAACTTAATCGACGAAGAAATTATTGACACTGTTAACCAGTGAATAGACAATACAAAACTCACCAGCTGTGCAAATTATTTGCCCTGGTAGGCTATATTAGGTCACGTGATCTGGATTGCCTGATATAAGAAAATGAATGTTGTTAAAAAGTTTACCTTTCTACCGTTCAAAAAATTTTTCAATTATAATTTTGTATTTAACTTGAAGAAAACATTTATTGATTGAAATATTTAGGATACACTCCTGTACCTAACGATTCGGCAGATAAAATTGGATCGATGAAGCTCGCGAACGATGCAAAAACTAGTGGATATATCTGTCGAACCGATTTCGAATTGCAAATCAGCTTTTAGGAACATTTGTATTCGGCATATGTGGTGGCAAGCGTGACACCTCATTTGTCAATATAAATTATTCTCAAACCAATGTCTTAATTCTTCGATACGACATGAAAAAACGCCCCTGCTAGTCATGTTTTATTCAAACGAACTGTCTCGTAAGACGCAACAAGAAATCGAAGTCTATCACTTTTGTAACTCTAATTGCAACCATAAATGGCAGGTGAAGTTTTTTTTTTCCGTTATAAATATATTTATATATTGTATTATTCTTTTTTGTACCGTTGTGTTAAAATGCGGAAAATATTTATTACATTTTTGAAATTGACCTTCAGTTTGCCTCCAACTTAATTATGTTATGAATAATTGTATAAATTGAAAGTGGAAAAATATCTGTCATTCCTCGACAAATCGACCACTTTCGATTTGGACGAATTTTGGTCAGATGTTTTCTTTTATAACGAGGTTCTGAAAACATTTATTTCAAAAATTACGCAAAACTCAAAATTTCACGTTTTTTTTTTTTAAGCTTCTGTTTTAAATATCCCGAAAACTATACCGCCTTGTACCTACTTATAGTGAACTTTTTGGAACTATGTTTTTGGTTATATCAAAAATATGAATTTTGGAATTTTATAAACATTTATCAGGTAAAAAAAGGAAAAGAAGTAAAAACAGTACGAAAAGGATTAAAAAAACATACAAAAAGCGAGATCAGGAAATGTATTAGAGCCCATCTTATTCCCAACCAATTCCAGTGACATATCGAAAATGAAAATCAAGAATAGTTATTTGTATACTAAGGCCGCAAAATGCTTTTTCGCGTTCCGAGAGAGAGAGAGAGAGAGAGAGATAATCTCGAGGTCGCGAAAACATTTCGCGGCCATAGTATACACAATATTTTTCGTGCAACCGTGAAAATTACATAATTTCAATAAGCATTATGTCTCTTTAGAAAAGACAGTTAGTTTTTGGTTCGAAATACATTGTTATTGTCATATTTCAGAAATGTCAAATGCTGTAGTGGCGTTCAGTTTGCCGGCAGTCACTATGGGAATGGCCGTAAAAATTTTTGTCGGCCGTCACTCTGGGTAACGGCCGCAAAATATCATTTTGCGGCCTCTGTTGCGGCTGCAAAATGCTTGTTTTGCGTCCGGTTGCACGAAATAAATCTAGCAGGGCTAATTTAGCACCCAGGGGGAAAAAGCGTTAAAAATAATTCTAAGCATCCCTTGCAATGTTTATTATCTGTACCGCGTCTCTTGACTGGCAATTTATGTTCACACTCTGAAAACTTTTAATTATATTTTAATAAGTTTGGGTCTAATAAAGACGCCTAATATTTATTGTCGGCTTCCGTATGTTCAATTAACCGATACATAGTAAGGGTTGGAAATCGTCTGACAACGTCGCAAACGAGCTGGCTGCAACGCACTCTGCTAATTACAGGGAACCGTAAACCTTTGACATATGACCTGATCTACTAACGAGCCATCGACGAGTGTTTTGTTCCCTAATTTGGGCATTTGGTGTCGAGTTAAAGGCACTGTGCGTGTCTCGTTCCCCGAGTGCGTATTCTCATACACACAAGGCGTACAAACAACTCCTTTTTTTTTGGGAAGATATTTGTAATGATCGATTTTTATTATTGAAAAAATATAAATACTTGGGCAAAATGGAAAATAATTTTTTTAATGTAATATCTATTAGGTTAATATTGGAGTGTCGAGATATTGAGTTGCAGATTTTACCTCAACCCTTTATAAGTAAAGTAGGTACAATAAAATATAAAAAATAACGCCATCCAGCATAGCAATCGTTGAAAAACTAGCTATTTTACAAAAAAGTTTAAAAAGTACTTACGTGAAATTGCTGAATATTCAATTTTCCAACCTTCTTGGACCATAGAAAGTCCAAATTTATAATTTTAGGCAGAAACTTGGATTTATGAACATTGGGAGTTATAAATATTGAAGAAAATCGTACTTCAAAGTTGAACAATCAGCAAAAGGAGTCTTCTAGGTACTCGTAATTGCTATTGGGTACCAAAAGTGCAAGTGCAAGCTGGTTAATATTACACTTCAAAGTTAAACGGGGTTTGTAATAGGAAGGGAAAATTTCAGTTGTATACCGATTTCGGTGTATTTCCGCCTCATCATGGTAAGATTTCCATGTGTTATCCCCAAATTTACCCAATTATAAGACATACGAGCTTCTAGCGAATAGTATATTACATAACGTGTGCGGAAAATGACGTTTTTCACACGAGTGGGAAATATTGTAGCACGAGGCATGAGCCGAGTGCGATAATCACACGAGTGTGAAAAAATCACTTTCGCACGAGTAATGTACAGTATTTTTCCTACGATCACGAGATAATTTCACCAAATAATGTGTAATCAACATCTGACATGTTGATACACAAAATGTTAAAGTCAACATAATTGATTTCAAAATTAACTATCAATAGTGACAGAAATTCAAGTAAATTAACTATATAATAAAGGTAGGTTATTACAATTATTAAATTGTCGGATAATTATAGAATTTGAAAGTGAAATTATTATTGTTCATCATACTTCATACAAACTTATCATGAATATGTACCTTTTAAGATTATTACATTTTCCTACTATTATAACAGATGATTTGGATTAGTTGGTACAACATCGGACTTCTGACGAAGAGTACGCGGGTTCGATCGTCGACCGCGCCCTAAATGTTTTTTAATCAAGAAAATGACAAAAATTTCACTCTTCAAATAGATCGCTTCAAATTTAGATATTACATAGGTAAATCTAATTATAAATTATATATTTGACATCTTGCCAGTGGTCAATCTTAATAAAAATTCATTTGACAGCTTTTTTATCCGTACACGTACGGATAAGTTTTTTTTCCGTACGCGTATGAATAAAGGACACTTTCCATAGAATAGACAGTGCGATATATGTCACTTTCCCATGTGATCGTAGGAAAAGAAGATTACATTGTCTTCTATAATATTAGCCATACGATGTATCCACAACATTTTTACTATGACGACGAATAAAATAAAATGTGTAGGTGTCAAAACCATTTCTGTTTACTTTCATTTGTCCCCAATAAAGGGCGTAAATTGATTAATACATCAGTAACTTGACGACTACTGGAAAATTGCATCTTTTACTCGTGAAAAATTACAAACAAATATAATAAAATACATCTTCGGTGGTTAATAATGATAATTATCTAAATTTATTATTATGTATACTACGGTAACGTATAATTTTATAGGTTGGTACATATCAGATTGAGAAAACCAGCGCCCACTTTATGTTTAAACTCTTTTTAAGGCAACTCCTCGTCTGGCCGACTACAGATCTTGCAATTAAAAAGTCTTAAAGTATTTTGTGTTTTTTTTTTGTTTTTTGGTTAGTCACTGTGTTAAAAATAAAACTCGTTATAAGTATATTCTTTTTGAATCTCGACTTGTTTATAGCGCAAAGGATATAACTTGAATTAAAAAATTTCATATATAGACATTTCGTAATTTCTAAATATTTTACATTAATTGCGAAAAAACAGATAAAGTATGTTGAAAAAAATCATATTTGCCATCAATTTAACAAAGGAAAAACTGAGAAAATTGACTACATTGTCCAACTATTTCCACGTAATAAAATATCAATCTATTGCGAATTATTTTCATTTTAGATGATAACTTGAAATGCTTTTTTATAGCTTATAGCCAAAAAAATAGTTTTTCCACGACTATATATATTTTGAGAATTCAGGGTTATAGTCTGTACAGAAAGTACGAGGAGTAATAAATCATTCATTTAAGTAGATTTCATAGACGTACCAAAATATATTTTAAGAGGGTATACCGTAAGGTACATTTTGTATTGAACGAATGAGTTGCAGCTATGCTAAAGAATATACGATTTAGGTCAGAGGTAACGGGATGTACTAATTTTAATAAAAAAAAGTGATAGAGGTACATAAATTTTAGTAAGTTTGATAAAGAAAGGCAACACAGTTTATTCATAATAGAAAACAAACCAATCTGTAACAATAATTATTTTATATATTTTTGTATATATGTGTGTATAAATGCTGGATATACAGTTTCCAAATCTTGGCAAGATGAAAACATTAAAAGCGGAAAGCAGGCATTCGTGGAAGGTTTGTCGTTAGGTTTGCAGCCACCATCTGGAAAAGGAAAAAGACTTATCATTGTCCATGTTGGAAGTTCTGAAGGTTTTGTTGATGGTGGATTATTAACTTTTATTTCAAAACGCACGGGGGACTATCACGAAGATATGAATGGGGATGTCTTCGAGGAATGGTTTGTTCAAATGTTGGATCTGATTCCAAAAGGGGCTGTCATTGTTATGGACAACGCAAGTTACCATTCGCGGTTACGAGAAGCATTGCCTACAAGTCGTTGGCGTAAAGCAGAGCTTTTGGAGTGGCTTATTTCGAAAAATATTAAGTTTCCAAAAGATCCACTAAGGAAAGAACTTTACAGAATTGCAAAAATGAACAAGAATAAATACAAAACCTACATTGTAGAAGAAATGGCTTCTTCTCGTGGTATATCAGTTCTTCGACTTCCTCCTTATCATTGTGAACTTAATCCCATAGAATTAATATGGGCTCAGGTAAAGGGGGAAGTTGGAAAAAAAATACTACTTTTAAAATAAACGATGTTGTGAAATTGTTTGAGAGTGCTGTAAGTCATGTTAGTAAGGAAAATTGGACAAACTGTATCGAGCATGTTATCAAAGTAGAGGCAAATATGTTGAAAATTGACAATATTTGTGATGATTTAATCGACCCTATTATTATTAATGTCAACAACGATTCTTCCTCTTCCGAGTCGGATATAGAATAAAATGTAAGTAATAAATGTATTCCAATAATTATTTCTTTTCATTTTTTATTATACTATAATTTAAAACGTATTTTTTTTCCCAAAATACACACCACTGCATTGCGTTATTGCTTATCTGCTAATCCTTTAACAACGAAGAAACCCTAAATTTTGCTACAACTGAAACAAATACGGGGTCGATCTACCTGGTTTTTAGATTTACGGAAGAAATGTAATTTAAAGTAAGAGATTTATCAAAAATTTCATGGTGCTCCCTGTAAAGGTTTTGCATACTTAATTAGGGTTTATTACTCCTCGTACTTTCTGTACAGACTATAGTAGTTCAACAAAAACTTGTGCAACATGATTTTGTATACCCAGAAGATTGTCTTTAACATATTTGCTGCTTGAAATTACCTATCAAGATTAACTTATTCGAATGAAAATGTCATTTGTTTATAATTCGCGCTTAACCAATAATGACTGATGACATAGCGAGTACTTTCATATATCGAAAACTCACAGTGTACTTGTCAGTCAGAGGACGGGGTAAACGCTTCTCGTGGTGCGCTTGTGAATTATTTTTAATGTTAGTCTTAAATTTAGCTAGTTATGGAAAAAATTGTATATACACCATGGTGGTGAAGACATTTATAAACCTCGCACCACAAATAATCTTAATCCTCGGTCAATAATAAGTCTTCACCACCTTGGTGTATAACATACTATTAATTAGGTAAGTGAAACCGGTCAAGGAACAAAATAAATATATAATACTGTGTAATTTTCAATTATATTTAATTTACTTAATTAAATGCAATTCCACATTGTGAGGATTGAAACTATTCAATTGCTAAGAAACTGTTTATTCGGTCATACTCCGGAATCAATACGTCCTAAAAACATTGCTTTAATGTTGTTTTTCGTAGGATTCACCACTTAGCTATAAAAAAATGGTAAATAGTCTCTTTAACTACTAGAGCTACTTAACTCAATTTGAGCGACTTTAAGCTTAGCATGGCAGAATTAGAAACATTATGATAGTAGTAGGAACTAAATTGGAAAAATAAGTGACCCAAGTGGTAAGCATTTTAAGCAGTATTCGAGATTTCGCAAGAGTATTGTTACTTCCTAGGTTGAAAAAAATTATTAAATCCCCAACCAGCTATTAAAGTACCAACGGTGTTAATAAAATAATTTATGGGCAATAAATGTTCCCAATCAAATTACATAATGCACGTTAGACTTTTTTATAATTTTACTGCTAAACCATTAATTTCGTAGATATGTTAGAGTGCAGTTGAATTGAATTAGATATAGAAGATACTATGAAGTGTGTGTTGCTAACGGGATTTGGGTATAATCGTGAGTTTTAATTCGTTCACACTGATTTGTTGAATTTTTTAATATTGTAGATTTACGGTATTTTTTTATAATGAAGAGAAGCGGAATTTTACTGATATTGAAGATGCAGGTCCCTTTTTTCACAAGTTTATATAATTTTCCATTTATTTCGATAGTAGTTGTATTTTTTAAATTGGCTCAATAGCTTCTGGAGTCTTTTTTGTTAATATAAAATGCATTTTTGGTTTATTTCGTCAATTTGCTGGGGCGAAGTGAAAACATGTCATCATCATCCAAATTTTTTGGAGTTAATTAACAAAAAACAACATATTTAGATAATTTTGTGAGTTTTTTGATCAGTCTACTGCAAATTATGTATTTTTCAACCTTTTCAATGACAAATTACAATAAAATTTAATTTCATACAATTTTGTCAATCGTTTTATATCAAATAAAATAAAAATAAACTTTTTGTACATATTTCGGCCAATTTTGTGATTTGTTCACTGATAAATGTCAAAAAATTGATTTTTCTATTAATTCTATAAATTTTGTATCAACAGCATTGCTGGCGAATATGGCATTTTTTGCGAGTTTGTTGGAGACAAACGACAAAAAACGATATTTTACCCAATTCTGTCAAATTTCAGCTGAAAAATAATAACAAATAGAATCTTTGCTAATTTGGTCTTATTTGCTGAATAATTTAAAAAAGTATTTCTGTCCACTTATGCCAATTTTTTATTGCTAAACGACAAAAAAAGTATTATCGATCATTTTTGTAGATTTTCTAATGCCAAATAACAAAAATTTACATTATTGGACAATTTTGTAAATGTGTTCGTGCCAAATATCATCAAAATGGGATATTTCTCCAATTTCTCCAACCGTCAAAATATCGAATGAAATTTTCAGGCTATAACAAATTAATTTTATTTAAAATCCAATTATTGCCCCCCCCTTTTTTAATAAACACAAAAAACCCCATGTAACTTTTAATACCTTTCCCACTTTCAGTGAAACAACTCATCAAACATAGTCTTGATTAATACCGTTTTAATTAAAATTTAAGAGGAATAAAACCAGTCTGGGTAGTTAGTCTCATCAACCATTCAATCTAGTTGGTTCCACGTTCTCAGAAATTACTCTTGTTCGATTTTTGTGGCGTTACAAAATCCATTTAACTTCAATAAACTTTCTTGTTCACAAATAATTAACACTGAGCATCTTCTGAGGCTAGAAATATTTCAATCCTTGCTTGGGAAACGGCTAACTGGGTAACATGATCAACAGAGGGGCGGGAACGACACGTTAATGGGTTTAAACACATCTCTCGTTTATATTAGTATATTGTATGTATAAGTATACATACATTTATAATGATGCTGCCTGTTACTGAAACTGTCGAAACAGATCATTCAAGGTGGCATCCATTAATTCATTCATTCGTTTGGGTTGTGCTCAACAGCCCAAGCACTTGAACTGAATTTTTGTACCATTTTCAATGCTATTTACTAGTTGTATTAATTCCTCTTTAAAGTGCTTCCGTCTGAGTCCTTTACACTTACAGTATCAGAATTAGTGAATAGATGTCATAGTTTCATTAACTTCACCCATTTTGTGCAGATTTTTTCTCCAGGTGCAGTGTCTAGTCACCAGGTCGGTAATTGTCTTCAAATATCTCTTACCCAGTTTCAATAGCGTTGGAAGTTCCTTGTCTACCTTGTTCAGTAAACTCTTTGTGTCTATGGTGTTAGCGAGTACAATGAGCAACAGCCTGGCTGAATCCTGATTGTGCTCAAGGATTTCTTAAGAAAAAGAAGACATGATTGTTATTATCCGGCAATCATCTTATCATGTAGACTATTATTGAACATAAAAAAACATCATTTTCGCGAACCTTCTTTCAATTTTAGAGTAAAAGATCCCAAGTAGCAATTTAAATTCTATAAGGTTTGTATAAACAGCTACAAGATATGTCTTATACTATAGGATACTTAAATTCTTATAACGGTCTACAAAACAATTATATGATCCTTATACAACTGAAAAGGGCACATTTTTATAAAACTGTTTGGTTGTATAACATTTCTATTGAAAGTTTATACAACTCTTATATGACTGTTTTATAATCATTTATACAGCTATAGTGTGTCATGTAGTCACATCTATAAAATGGGATTGAAGCGACACTATGAAGGTCTTACAAAATGTTTGTATAATGCCAAATATTTTTTTATAATGCTATTATTTCGAGCACAATGGAAACATTTTGTCATCTAGCAGTTTATAAGAGCATTTCATTTTTTAGTGAAGAATATCAGAACCAAATTTTATTTCAACTAGAACAAGCATCATACATTTCATTTGTAGGAATGGAGATTTATCAAAACGACTTGGGCCGCTTGGGCGGACATCGATAGTAAAAATTATAATTTCATTTGGATGGTTAAATAGCACAAATTTTGATGCGCCGCAAATTTTACTGATAGATTATAGGTATTTATTTGGCAAGAAAATGAAGCGCTTAATTCTGGTTAAGTTTCAAGTAGATACTTAAAAAAATAATAAAATAGAATATCCTAAAATACTTTTTTTATGACTTTAATAGTTTAACCCTTTCTAATGGATTTTCTATCACAATATAATTCTCTAAATAACGATAAAGTCACATTTTTCAATATAGTTTCATGTTTCCAACTCAATTGCTTATAATGGCGGCGGAAGCGGTACAAGAATCGCTTATTTAAACATAGCGATTTATAAAGCAACAATTTTATCCCAAAGAAATGCCTTAAACAATATTTTATTGTCAAATGGAACGGTATACGATAACTGTTTTATAGCGAAAAATATTTAGGCACTATACAACTAAAAAGTGTTTTATAATGCAACGCAATTGAATGCTATAATATTTATTATACAACATTATACAGCTTCAATAAGACAAGTAACTATTTTATAATGTTGTAGCTGTTAGTTATATAGTTAGTTAGTTATATAGTATATTATAGAACTTTTATACAATAGGTATAAAAGTCTTATAAAATGATATTTTTGATATTGTATAAACTGACTTATGAGTTATTATATCATTTTAAAAGAAATGATCGTATAATGCGTTATAGCATATATTGTAAAAGTCACTATAAAATCATTTAATACAACAATTTTCTTTAAAAAACAAAATTATCGCAACAAAAGGCTTAATAGAAATAAAAAGTCCTTGAAACAACGCTATTCGACTATTATACAACAATTCAGTCCTCTTAGAAATCCATTTTGCTATTTGGGATATTTTTACCAACTAAAATGAACATTTTGAGATCGTTTATTGTACAATCCAAATTTCTTTTTATTCAAATAGCGCCTAGACGAGTTGTATTGTACCTATACCATCATAATTTCCGTCTAGTCCGTAATAATTAATTTTTCCACCGATACTTCTAGCGACAAAGCTTTTATTGCATCAATGTATTTTATTCCTTTTACTGCGAAGCTAGTAAAACTTTTTCTTTTAAAAAAGACTATAAATTAAGTACACACCTGTCCAATAAAACAATAAAACTAGAAGTTACGCTAAGAGGTATAAAAATTGAATATATGGACAGATTATATTATATATCTACAATCAATAAATTATTCAATGCAAGAAACACCTTTACATGCTACGAAGACAATTTTATATTTCTTTAGTTCGGACGGTTATTTCTAGAAAGTAGAATATTGTGACTTACCATTGGCGGCCCTTCGGGGGTGCCAAACTTTCCAAGGTAATTTTCAAACCAACATAGTCGTACACATAATCATACCTGCAAGAAATAAAAAAGACAATGTCATTTAAATTAATATTCTGGTTGAGATTTAGATTTAGCTTATGAAACTTCTACCAATTATTCGTATTATTGAGCTTAATGTCCAGAAATGAAAAGAATTTAAAAAAATTATTGTAGAAATGATAAAAGCTAATTTTAAGCAAACATGAATTTACTGGTGGCTTCAAAGAGTACGACCTTCGAATGTGAATGGTTTTTCAGTGGCAAGACACACAAAGCTTTTTCCATTTTCAATTTAATAATGCTAGTTAATCATATGATTGGGGTGTAAGCAAATACAAGAATATCATGCAAATAAATAAATAGTATAAACAATCTGTGAAAACAACGCTCAACAACAAGAGAATGAGGAGCTGAGTCTTCATTTAGTGTTTTAAGGAAAGTAGATCTTGAAATGTGGTGTCTTGTTTTTTTTTGCTACCATGGAAATTAACAGAGATGGAGCGGCTAGAAACTGGGGATGATTTAATTTAATATTTTCTAAAGAGAAGAAGAATTAAAAAAAATAGCGCCATTTAACTTGCTCGATATTTCAATTACTTGTACTTTACAATCCGATCCTAAGATATGATCGTTCTTATTTGCCCACCTGGTACTTCAAAAAGATATAAAATTCCCTTGCTCAGTAAATTTTGGAAAACGTTTTGTCCGTGTTTTCATGTATCCCAAGGGAATAAAAAAACACTCACTCAATTCCAAAATCTATCTCAAATATTGCAATTAAAAGTTGGAATATAAATCAAAATTTCCTTTATAGATTTTATGAATGAGGATCAACTTCAGTTTCATTAGAAACTACAAAAAAATATATTGGAAACCCTTTTATTTTCAAATGGTGCATTTATTTTATGAGCAATTAATTTTTTTGTTGTATTGCTGTAATTGTTAATAGCTCCTTATCTTTCCACTAAATACCTGTATTTTTATATCGCTTAAAAAATTATTAGATTACCTTTTCAGTAATTAAAAATAATGAGCTATTTAAATGGACACATTGCCGCTTTTATTTTAATCACCATTTTTTCAATTCCGACAAAATTTTGTGTATCGACTAAATAAATAAAAAGGTGAAAATATTTTTTCGTATTTTCACAAATAGATAATGTGTTGTATTTCAAACCCAAGCTGCCGACAGTATAAACAAACACTACCTCTCAACATCCCTTCATCCATTGACGAAAAATTTCACTGTTCTACAATAATGAGAATTAGGACATCTTTCAAGTGGTCATCTTTCTAATGGCCGTTTGCGCGGGAATTTAAAGGGTCGCTTAAAGCATAAGATTTCAAGTTCCACTTAAAGTATTACTTAAAGTAAGCCGTCGATATTGGAGGCTTAGCAGGTCCTTAAATTTAAAGCTGTTATTTATAACCTCACTTTTAAACACATTCACATTCACAGATTATATATTATGTCACAGGAATATGAATGAGACGTTCTTGAAATACTGGATTTTGGGTTTCCCAGACAATTTCGTACAAGAAGACATTATTTTGAAGAAATGGACGATTTAAAGTTTTTTTTAAGATATCGGTTGTACAAGGAGACAGATCTTGAAGTTCTTGCCCCAATCGAGCGTCGCTTAGAGTTAAAGGTTTAGAAATAAAGAAATTTTTGCTGCCAAGAGCAAAAAACATTTACTACATTTACGTGACATTCACTTTTTTATAGGTTAGTTTTGGGTCGGGGGGCAACTGTACTAGTACCAATTTCATTTGAAATAACACGAAAAGTACTAAGCAATGCAACGTTGCCATTTGGCTTAGGAACACGCTTTCGTCAATTTTTCACTAAATTGTTTTCGTTAAGTATCCACAGATTCTGTTTTAAGTAGGCCACAGCTTATATTAATTTTCAAGCCAGACAAAAACTGTTTCTCGAAACTAGACTTATTTAGCATTGTCTAGATATTCTCATTTCCCAAAGAACAGAAAAAGTAAGAGCACAATCTAACATAAATATCACTCTGTAGTTCAATTTGAATCTCAAGCATTTTTTTTATAATAGGTAAAAAGGTTAGGCTCGAACAAATAAAAAATTTAGACCATAATGGAACCACATGCGAAGGCAAACAACTTACTGTCATGCTAACTGAAGCTTCTTCAACTTGGGTGACTACCCTCTCTTATGATTATTTTGTTCCACGTCCAAATATGTGACTAACTACAAAAAAAACTCTACTTTTCACAGAATGACTCCTTCTGAAATCCTTACAACATCTCGGCATTCTGTAAAACATTGCATTTGTGACACCACTACTGTATTTTCTGGTAATTTTTTTGGATAAGACTTAAAATAGTAACTTATCTTTCGACTGTACCAATTTAATAGTAATGTTTAGTTCCAAAAATATTTTTTAATGTTACATTAACTAATACAAACATTTTATATGTGTATATAATAGTATATTCTTCAACGAGTGCAGAATGATGGCTATTATTCACGCGGATGAAGTTTCCAAAACTCGGGAGCGCAGCGAGTGAGTTTTGGAATGATCCAAGTGAATAATAGCCATTCTATACTAGTAAAATACTATACTTTCTCCACGACTAAAAGGAAAAAACTTCCAGTGAGGATCAAATCTCGATCGTCCGCGCCATAGTCAACCACCACTAGGCTATAGAGCATATTTATAAAAATGTAAAGAGTAAATACATAAATGTAACTCATATTTTTAATGGGAACCCTTACATTTATAAATGAAATTAACTCCGGGAGGCGTACAAATTCACTATCGCTACTGTTGTCCATTTTTTTCTCTTATAATATGTAAAATTATGATTTTATAATTATTTTGACGTTTCAAACGACGCGCTGTCAGAAGCGATTTGGGTTCTTAGGTATTTGACGTTTTAAAGAGACTATTTGATTTATTCATTTCAATTCATTTTAGCGTGAATTCTGAAAATAATAGAATGTGATTGGCTAACGAGAGTGAATTATTTTTATTATTCACTGATGTGAAGAATTTATATCATTATGCAGCTAAATATGTAAAAATAATTTGTGCGTTATTATTTAGTCGTGGAGAAAAAATATTCTGGTGTGAATATGAACCCCCGGGGATCATTGTTGGTTACGCTGATGGTCTAATCCAACTTTTTCGTGTTCCAAGAAAGTTGGGGTGTTCATCCGAGAGATTTTTAATAAGATACACAACTAATTTTCGTTTCTTTAATATTCCCTAGACTTGTAGGCAGCATTTGCCCATAAGCAATTTGAAAACCTCAAAATGTTGTGGTAGATTTTTGTGAAGGCATTGTGGACTTCGTGTCGGACGTGTTAGAGTGTATTTTTGCTTGTTATAAATTAACGTAAGGTATACATGTCTGTTGGGCGTTACCGAATTATTCTTTTCTGTTTCCAACTCGTGATGTTATGCAAGCAATATGGGCGGTAAAGTACAGTCGATGAGGCTAGTCGAGGTACACTCCTGAATATTGTTGTTTTTTGTTACAAGGTTGTTTCACGTATACATATATCTCCGTATTTTATCCTTCGTGAATCAGTGGTGACCACTATAGATATTTCCAAGGTCTCTCACTCATGACTATTCAGAGAAAATTATTATTTTTTTACGACTTTATTTGCTCCACCGAAAAATTTATTTGTATTTCAATTTTTTCAGTAACTTTCCAATTTATTTTATTCAAAACTAATTTATATTGGAAAATAACGAAAGTGTAGTGATAGCTTTCAAGTTAAAATCTTCTAATTGTTAAATCAAAGGTGGAAAATGGAAATAAATATTGAGTTATATTTTGAAATAAGAAACTGTCTTGCGTAATACTGCTCCAAAAAAAAGTCTATCAATAACTTTGTGGTTCATAGAATTATGGTAAATTAATGCATCTAATTTTGTAGTTTTATTTGTATTTATTCTCATTAGTTTTCTTAAATAACTTCAAAATTATTTATTTCAAAACCCTTGCAGCCAGTTATTTCATTTATTTTCACAGAAAAGGACCTCTTATATCCAAAATTCAAGGCACTAAGCCTAAGGATTAAGTGGGGAATGGGAAGGTTCAAACAGAACTGGCTGGTATCTCAATTGCCACAAAAGAACTCTCCACTTCTATTAAATCAAGCTCCGTTAGCCTTCGGCTTGGCTTGGCTTGGCTATTTGTGAAAATGGCAACTGAACGGAAAGTCCTACCTTTTAATTTTTTCAGCTTTGTGGTGTCAAGTTTCGTTTTTCAATCGGATCGGACGAATTACCCCAGGGTACTTAGGTGCCATCCATAAAGTACGTCACACGAATTTTAGGACTTGTCTCATTTTTACCCTGATATAACGTCACACATTTTTTAAAGTTATGCATGTATTTAAAAATAATCGAGAGAGAACAGCTATTTTCATTTTTCTGTCCTTGTATCTAACACAGTTTTTGTAAAATCTAGCCCGTATAAGTTCGAGCAGCCAAGCTAGTAGTGATAGGTATTTTTAAAGATGTTCAACATCGAACTAGAGCTGGTGCAGTAATATAAATTTGTAATTTACTTCTATGAATATGTATGCAACGTAGAAAATTATACCCTTTTAACAAAACGGATAAATAAAATTTGATTCTCGCTATCATGCAAATCGTACATCAGACAAAAATTCTCCCCGAAGACACGAACTAACGGAAACTATATCTCATTATATCTCAGATTCTAAGAAAGTGAAACATATACAGTGTTTGTCTTATCTCTAGGCTCGGTAATATATTAACAATGGATAAAACGCAACACACGCGAAGAAAATGCTAAAATATTGATATAAACCGGTTACTAGAAGAAATGGTGAAATTTTCATTCAGTTTATTTCATTCTAAAAGACGGATAACTGCAGCATATTACCACCTGCAGCTTGTTGATGTCTTAGAACACGAGGTATTATAATCACCACTTTTAAATTGATTTTTGCACACTTTAGATAGTGTCTCAATATTTATTAGACGCAATATATTAGAAAGGGATGGCTCACAAATCTCTAGAGTGGTGGTCAGCATCACCAGGACAAATACAGGTAAACCAATATCATACTATTATGACACCTTACAGCAGACCGTCCACTAAGAACAAACATCTACTATATGTCCCGACAGTTAAATCTAAACGGGGCTGAAATATCTTCGCAATATAACCAAAAATTACAGAATAAAAATATAAGATGTTTCACTCGTTCGAATTTATCGCGTAAAGCACCGATGCCGCTGGTGACTGTCTGGTGACTTGGATGGTACAGTACGTCGCTATGTCCTTACTTGCATTCAATTTGGCATATTATACGGGACGTCGCCAGTCGAGCGCTGTTATTTTAGAACGGTGTTTATTGGTTGTTCGTGTTTTATATTTATGTTGTATGTATTTTTCAAATTAATTAACTAATTGTTGAAATGAGCAAAAAGTCATATACATATTTTTCTCTTTAATAGCAAAGCTTAAACAATAAATATTTTGTAATCTTTGCTGATACAAAATTACGGATTTATTTTTATAATAAGGATATTATATAAACAAGTACATTACGCAAGAAAACACAAAAATTCAATTCTATAGCTAACCAAAGGGGAATTGGTCAGTTCCTTTTGAACGAATTTACTAAATTTTCTTTTCATCATCCATGTAATCAATTTCCTTTCAAATATTATGCCAGTCTCTATACCAGAGTCCGTATGTATTTTACTCCCAAATGTATATTGAAAGATTTGAAAAACAATAGATTAAATTTAACACATAAACCAAACTCCAAACTTAGTATTTTACATTTATAAAAAATTTTATAAAGGTATCCTGCAGCTGCTTCCCTTTTTACTGTTTTAACCTTGTCAATCCAAAAAAAACGCGTTATTTAAAGATCAAAATTTAAGATTTAGTGGCCCTATTATTCTGGTGGCTAATGAGTATATTTAATTAAATTTGTGATAAATATCTGCTAGATTATCAATAAGTATCACAAAATTACTAAGATGCTGGATAAAACATGTGAATTGATACATTTTAAAAATTCAAGTTTATTTTTCACTTACCTTTTCAAATTCATATCCCGAACATTTTTCTAAACAATTAACATCGAAAAATAAACCTTTGTGATAAAGAATCCTATTAATTTAAATATATATTTCCCTAATTACCCCTGAATAGCCTAAAATAAAATAAGCTTTTCGAACTTATCTGGTATCTACCGGTCTCGTTATTGACAACAAAAGCGAGTCGTAAACATAATTTATGAGAGCGGCGTCCGTTTGGGACAGCAACTTGAATCAAACCGCCCTGGAGTGAAACATCTTATATTTTTATTCTGTAATTTTTGATATAATCAACCATTATCAAATTTGTGTGGCGTTGTAATGGTTGACATCTATTGATAACATCTACTCATCTAGAGGCTTCAACGAATCATGGAGGTTTCACTTGATATTAACATAGGATCCAATACAGATTCTATAATCGGGAATCTGATCAAATCTAATCTAAGCTTATCGCACACATTTTAATATAAATAATGATAATATAATCAATGTAAATGAAAATGTATGTATACTTAATAGTAAATATTTAACATGAACATCGATGTTTCACTAAGACAACAACAAAAAATTATCCATATACATATAGCACCTTGAATCCGAAATGTAAACACGTCGAAAGTCGAGAGGATCTTGAAAAACGTTATTTCAGAAGTCACTTACCTACTTTTAGAGAGTACCCGTCTTACCGCTACATTCGACAGGGAAACACTTGAAGAGTATTAGATATTTCAAAATTCTATAGAAACATAATAGCTTTAACTTACCAGAACCACCCAGTTTAAATCTCATTTCTTTAGTATACCTGTCAAATTGTCATAAAATGAACAATGGTTTTGTAAAGTGGCAAACCTTTAATGAATGTTTCGAGTAGTGCAGATAATAATGGGAGGTAATGATCGTATAAAATTAAATGGATCCTACTGAAAATTTACAATTTTAGTTAGGTACTTGAGAATTTTCAAGCTACTTCTTGCGAGTAGCATTTATAAAGTTGTTATATTGAGATATTAGTAAAATAAATGAAAAAACAGACACATCAGGGTAGCTATTCTTGAAAATTATACGATCCGGTGCTTCTCTCGTACGATGGGATCTATCCCGTGCGATCTATCGACTCCCACGGTCGAAATCGACTAATTCTTGAACCTACTTGTGAACGTTCAAAATTATTGCGTTGTTGCCAGCATTATTTAATACAAAAGATCTACTTTTTAGTTATTTCTAGCCTCTTTTTTTGTATGGTTGTCATAATTTTCTGTCATTTGTTATTTTTTATATTTGTTATGTTATATTACCATTAATAAAAAAGGTGGTATGTTTAGTAAATCAATATATTAGTATTAAAATTGAATAAAAATGAGTCAGTCGCCCCCACAAACGGCATACTTCCAAGTGATGGTCATATAAAAACCTGGAGCCCCTATCTTCGTCAATTTGTAATGCCTCTGCCTCCCGTAAATCCTCCTTGATTACGTACCAAAAATAATAGTTCTCCATGTCCATAATAACACACCGATTAAAAACACTGAAAACCAGTAAATCTCACGACAAAGTATTTTATTCAACTCTATGAACATGAATTTAAGATTCAAAGAATCAGAGAAGTGAGAGAATAATTACGGAATGCATGGAGAAATAGTAATTCTAAACTTATTTCTCTATGACAGAATGAAAACAAATTTCCATAAAAAACCTCTTTACTGCGCAAGCGCCGATTCATTCGACTCCACCATGCGATCCGGAGCGTATGATTTTCATGCGATTAATAATATCGGATCTTGGGCCAAGAATATAACGACGATCGCCTCATGTGATCATTCGCCATAAAACTATGCCGTTCATTGTTCAAGAAGCATGATTGTAGCGTATGCTAAATTTAATATTTATTTATACTATAAGGGTTGTAAGTAACATTTACTAGTCGATAAGAACTTTGCCATAAAGTTCGAGGCTAGTAAATATACCTTCTGTTGATAAGAAATAGAGAATAGTAGTTTGTACAACTAGTGCGCAAAGCGTCACTTTTCCCACGAGCGTAGAAGTTTGTTGCACGAGCCGTACGGCGAGTGGGAAAAGTGATTTGCGTACAAGTTGTACACAATATTTTTTCTACAACCACATTTATAAATGGAAGAAATACAGTAATTTATATAGTTATATTATTTTAACTTTGAACAGAAAGAACTTACAATATGAAAATAAATAGAAAGATTAGTTGAATGTATAATTAATTGTAAAATTTGAACAATTTTCAATTGAAACCTCAGGTAACAAATTTTCGATAATATCTGGAGTATTTTCAATTTTCAAATTGGACAACTCAAAAGATAAATTATTTTGATCTTGGTTCATAGTTCCTAAGACAATGCTCGATAGGTTGATATTTTTATAATTAATAAATTAAATTAAATAATGAAATAAATAGTTTACTTACTTTTGGTTTAAATTTAAAAATTGTACATCAATAACAAATTCACTATTATGTTGAATTGTCAAAAATAGTTGACAGGTCATAGGTAGCTTTATTTGACATTCCGGTGCGGAAAAGTGCCATAGCGTGTACTTTACGCATTACTTTTCCAACAGTTATCAAAAGAATTAAGAAAAAGCCTGCTTTGTGTAGAAAAGCGTCTTTTGCATAGTGGTTGTAGGAAAAATAAATAATTATGATCAGTTGAATATTTGCTATCAGGTTACCAAATAGAGAAAAGAATCTGTGACAACTGAAGTTAGGAAGAATGACATCAGAAAAGTCATATAACCTATTTTTTTAGAAAATAAAAATATCTTTTTTGGACAAAATAATGATATGAGAAAGTAGATTTCATTCCACCATTGGGTAGGTAAGTACCTAGAGAGTGTGAAGAGCTTTAAAGGACTTAGGTTTTTATTATGAAAAAACAGATAATTACTTTTAACATAGAAAGACGAAATCATCCGCTGGCGATGACGTTATTCATATTACCTCACGAGGGTTTGTTCAATACGTTTAAAATAAAATAATAACTAATAATTGTTTTCTTTACTTTAAGCGTTTTTTTGGTATATTTATACACAATGGTAGTCTATTTAAGGTGCGTCTACACTTATAAAAGAAATATGCGAATTAGAATTTTCATTGTTTACATAAATAACAGTGACTAATGAAGTTCATTGGAAAAAATATTACGAATAGTTGGGATAGTTAAAGTTAATCGTTTGATATTCCGTTTCCGTGTAAAAATCCAGGTGTACAATTACCGTGAAAAGTCATATAGCCTAAAATGAAAGATGACAAAGTACGTCTTTCATTATTGTGAAGCTTTTTGTTTTAAATGACATTGAAGTGGATAATTTATGGTTGGAATTTGTAATAAGACACTTTTAGTTTTAACTCCGTATTAAAAGGAATAACAAAGATAATGCCTTATTTGATTTGTTTCGTTGTTTGACTTGAAATAACAATGCTAGAATATTTTGTGCGTTTTAACTACGAAGTTTAGGTTAGGTGGGGCCTTCTCGCCAACTCCACTGCGACCTTCGTTAGGTCCTTTGTGGCTCACCCCTAAGGATTACAATTCACCCCACAAGCCTGTGCTTCTGAGGAAGTCCATGGTTTCCGCATTGCTTTCCGCAATGCCAAAAAATGGTTCAGATCCTATAAATAAAGTGTCTGTTTCCTTTTTTGCCAGAGTGTCAGCCTCCTCGTTGCCCTCCACTCCTGGATGCGCCGGCACCCAGGTCAAAATGACTGCTTTCCTTGCCTAGCGCTGGAGCGGCGGTCTTCAGCAGGAAACCCAGAGTTTATATTACAGCCAGCCTGGGCAGATACGCTACCGTATTTCAGGCTGAAGTATACGCCATTGAGCTAGCTGCAAAAGAGCTGATGAATCAACTTGTTGTAAAAAAAACCATACACATCCTGTCATCAAAGTTTATAGTTAACTAAAGCCATTGTTTGACAAAGCTAAAGCTAACCTATGACAAAAAAAGAAGAATATTTCGATAAATTTCATTTGACATTTACTAGATACTCCATTTATAAACTTGCAGAATGCATAGTAATATATAACTCGATTTGAAATTGGTTGATAGTAATAAATCATTAAAATCCGTCAAACACGTATACAAAGTGGTCCACCTAAATTGCCAAGTTTTAAATAGTATATACATTGAAAGTATAGACCCTTTTGCATTTATTAAACTTTCCATTCCTATAGATCTGATAAGGGCGTCGAATACAAAGCTTAACCCGAGGCTCGAACAATAAGCGGTAGGATTCTACCTGTGATGTTTTGCACTCATGCACGTGCTTTCGGGTGGGTTTAAGTTTATATTAAACACAATAATTATATAATTTAGTGAACATTCGGATGTGTGGCATAATTTGTTACCCTTGTATTTGAATAAATATAATACTAATAACAATAAAGCAACCAATAAACAAGTAAATTTGGAAAAATGTTTCTATTTGAAATTCTATAAAATTTATAGTAAGTCATTACATTTCTTCGCTTTAAATTAATCATCATCAGAAAATGAAATATCTGAGGGACTGTCTTCTTCCCCTAAATTGATAATATGTGGTTCGACCGTTTTTGTCTGTCCATATTTTTCCAACTGTGTAGCCTTCGTTCAGCCATGTTTCGTCCAAATAGAAAATTGTTTTGTTTTCATTGCGAAATTGTCTTATTTTTCTCAAATAATTACGTCTCCAACACACTATTTCATCTTTTTCGAGCAAATGAGACTTCCGACTATGTTTTTCCCATCTAAAATTCATTTCTCTTAGAACTTTCCATAGTTTATCTCTCTTGATTGCAGGAAAGTCTTCTTTTACTGCCCCTAAAACTCTATCCAAAGTAGGGATCTCCTTATTGAAATAGAATGAATGCACCTTTCGTCTTATGATGGCCTTTTCGTCCTCATCGATCGGTATTGTTCGCCTTCCTGGAGATGGTTTTGGTGGCGTAACGGTTCCTGTCTTTTCTTCCCGCATCAGCCTGTAGATGGTTGCTTTTCCAATACCTGTCATCTTTGAACAAAGTTCCACTGTAGAATCGATACTTATTGCACTTTTTTGATATCTAAGTGCATTAAATACATTAAGCACAATAATCTTTTCACTAATGCTTAGCGCTGATTTCGCAGCTCGCTTAACTGGAATAAATCCTGAAAGACTCTCCATTTTCAAAAATTACCCAAATGTGTGTCCTAGAATACTCGCATTGGGTTTGTTCGCTCTTAAAATGACTCACAGTTTTATACCAATAAGTAGAGGTACCTACCTACCTACCTACCTTTTTCGTAACAACCTGAAGTAACATTGTGTATTAATTGTTCCCGGAATTCTCGGCATAATTATTTTTACCTGTTATGACAATAATGATTACTAAATTATTCGGATAAGTAAATAGGGTTCAAACCGGCACGTCATGTAGGTGCGCCTATGGAATCGGCTGCTAAAAATGATTTATTACTATCAACCAATTTCAAATCGAGTTATAGAATCTTAGGGCACAACATATAGGAGCCTACTGGAGTTCATGTTGAGTTGAAGCGTGCCCTTATCTTATGCTGTTTATAGTGATTTTGAAGCTTCTTTTACTAACTGTCTTGAGCCAACTCTTTTACAATTCTTTTTCGACAAAATTTGATTTAAAATATTTCACAAACGCATAATTATAAAAGCATTTGATAGTAAAAAAATAAATAATTGTAATTTCGCTTTAAATGGATTTATACAGATATCAGCTGAAGGAAAAAGTCCTTAATGATATAAATTTGGCCATGACCAAAAATAGCAGTATTTCGCGTCGTTATGTAACGAGTAAAATATTCTCGTATGTGATATAATTCTTCATTTGTATTCGTTGTGTTGGTTGTTTTTTTTTCATTTTATCTTGTTTTGTAAAACTGAATGGCAAGTGAACAAACAGTGAGATAAAAGGAGATCCTTGAAATTTTTTATAATGGAGTTTCGTCATTTCCTTCTTATTGAAAAAACATTTTATAATGTAACTTCATCCTGTGTGAAAAGAATTAAATATTTTGTTATATGGCACGTAATGACACACTTTGGTGAACATATAAAAATATTATAATTAAAAATAATATTATTGTGATGACATAAATGTGAGCACGGGGATAAACATGGACAATGTGCTAGACTTTCAATTTTTCTTGTTCATCCAACAACTAAGCTTTTCATTTTAAGCCAAACAATAGGTGAGTTTTTATAACAAAAATCCCAGTGGAAAAAGGATCGAAGATATATGTCTTGTTTCTGTATATTTGTATTTTTTTAAACAGTTTTCATATTAAAAATAAGACTATATATAAAGCACCTTCTAAACGGGCAATATTTTTAGTGCAATATTGGCAACTATAGCCCAGTCAGCATGACAACATTTTAATGGTAGCATATGCCATATATCTCGGCAATATTGTTTGCAACACTATGGCCCATTAATGAAAATAATTTGTTTCGTGCAAGAATGGCTGATGAAATCATTCGCGTCGCAGCGACTTATATTGTTTTAAACACAAAGTTAAAGAAAAAGAAGAGTAGATTGTGGATTCGACCTTATTGGCGTGAAACTTTAGATTACCCAAGTCCAGAAATAAATCTTGATAACATGTGAAAATTACCATTTCACTAGTTTACCGCAAGCACCACCGGTTTTCTTCTTTTCCACCTCATTCTTTGCGTAAGTTCTTAAGTTTCTGAATTTTTCGTAGGCCTCATCACTTGATATACCAAATTCTTCGGCAATAACTGCCCATCCATCTTTTTTTAGCATTTCTGTCTTTATAAATTCCGGTTTCCAAATTTTATAACTCAGGATGTGAATGTAATCGATTAATAAACTCAAGAATCTTTTCTTTCGACCAAAACACCAAAACAAAGTAAAATTGCAGAGTATTTTCGCTGGCCAAGCGATCGTCTGGCAACTCTTGCTGCAACCAATTAAATGCATAGGCAACACAAAACATGTGTAGCTATATGGCCTGGACACACTGACAATGTTGTCAGCCACTGTGTTGCAGCTACATATTGCACTAAAAATATTGTCCGCTCAAAAGCACCTTAACACATCCAGCAAAATGTTGCATAAAAAAATTGCAAAAACAATCAACATTCGACCACAGTAAAATTCTCTTTTCTCTTGTCCGCAGCATTTAATCGTTGTCCAACTTGAATACGGTATGGATAACCACCAAATGATTTGAACATGCAACGTGTAGACATTTCACTACTGTTGAGTTTTCTTGCTAGTCTTACAAGACTTCGTTAAGGTGAATTCACAATTTGGTAAAAAACACGTCCTTATTATTGCTATTAAACAATCCCTAAAGAATCCTCAATACGAGCTAGAAAGTACAGTTCCTCATAACTCATTTTGTAAATAAAACTCTTCATGAGGTGAAACTTTCAATGACTATTTCACTAGAGTGAATTGATAAGTGACAAAATTTGAAGGTTTTGAGCTGGCAATTTTTTGTCTTGTAGCGGAAATTTTTTGACGTTTAATATATCAAATCTATGTGTATAAAAGTCTATCACTCTGTGATAAAATTCAATATAAAATCTTTATTAGTGTCTAAAAATTATTAAAACTGTTTCAAAAATTTAAATAAGTATTATTAACATGAATAAAACAAGATTTGGAAATAATTCAATAAATGAAATAGAGAGTACAATTAAGCAAAGTATACCGCGAAATACAATGAAGACAAAAAGTCTGCGTGGGAACAGTTTAGAATGTTTCTGGACGCACGTAATTATACGTTAGAAAAGGATACTTCTGAACAAGTTATAGCAAAAATTCTTTAAGATTATGGTTTTAACATGAAAAAAAGAGATGGAACTGATTATAATGAAGCTAGTGTGAAAAAACTTTGGAATACGACTGCTCAAATGGTTCAGGAAAAATATTTTCAAGAATTTAACATCAAAATTGATCCATTTAAAGATATTATCTATAAATTTGCTAGATTGGCCAAGGATACAAAACGTAAAAAGCTTCAGGCTGAACCTGAAACCAGAAAAAGAAGTTCTAAAGGGCTTGCCAAAGAAGAATTAATGGAAATGGTAGAAAGCTATTCTGAAGATAATCCTGATGGGTTACAAAAAAAGTTTTTTCATTTATGTTCCTTCGAATTAGCATGGCGTGGAAATGAAGCTGCTAATTGAGATATTAATTACTTTAAAAAAGAATATGATAATAAAGGTAATTTTACTGGCAGGGTAGAATATAATCCAATCTTTTCCAAAACGACACAAGGAGGATCAAAAGCTTTATCTGGCAGTAAGTGGCTGGTGAGAAATAATGCTAACAACAATTTGTGTCCCGTTCGTTTATTTTTAAAAATTATTGAAAAAAGAGAATCCAATCCTTATCTAACAACAACAAGATTATTTTTAAGAGTACATCCAAATTGGGAGAAAGGAATATGGTACAAAAATTCACCATTGGGAATTAATACAATTTCAAAGTGGACGAAAATATCGGCAGAATCAAATGGTGTAGACACAAAAAAATAAAAATAACCAATCATTCACATAGAACTTCTGCAATATCTGCATTAGCAAAAGAAGGAGTAGGTGAACAAGAAGTAATTAGCTTACAGGACATTCTTCTGCCCATTCTTTGAAACCATATTTACAATTAAATGAAGAACACCATTTCCAACTTATAGAGAACCTTCGAGAAAATAAAAATAAAGAAAAGGAATCCTCAGTTTCTAACTTAAATTCATCACAGGTTATGATGCAAAACAATCCCCAAAATAATGCTACAACGTACAATTATAATAATTGTACTTTTTACATAAATAAGTAATTTTTTTTCATAATGTTATTATTTTTTTGGCTTTGGCTAATTGAAGCTTGCAATAAATAAAACGTGTAAACATATGATTTTTCAGTTTTTCTCTCGTGAAATAGTCATGTCGAATACCACTCAATTAAAAATTTTGTAAGGTAAAATTTTTCTCTTGTCGTATTCAAGTTTGTTACTTTCATGACAATCGAAAAATCTTGCCGACAAAATTTTCACTCTCGTGGTATTATATATGACAAAATGTTTCATTGAACACACCTCGTGGTAGCAAAAAACTTCAAATAATAAAAAAATCAAGTACGTATTCGTTATGAAAACATAGATTTTAAAAAATATTGTGTTAGAAAAAAAGACAGACAAAAAGTTAACAGTTCAGTGAAGCAAATATAATTAGTCCTCAAGGTAATTAAGACTAGTTTCTTTTACAGTTAGTTGACGTATTCAGTAGCGCTTCGTAAAAAAATACACAAGGTTTATATAAGATGGTAGTTTGTTGGTCGACTGAAATAAGAGTGAATAATGCGGCTCAAAAGTGATACACAGGAAGAAATGAAACTTAGGTTCAAAACCTCAATGAAACTTGCTATCGTCAGATGAAATCAGGACATTTGTGAATAGGTCGAAGTTTGACAGTAATAATCCCCAAACTAACATTTGAAATAAACCTAAGCAATACTTTAATTGTTCGATATACTATTTTTTAATAATATTATAATATATTCAAAGCAATTGATTATTCATCTAAATAATAAATAATATAATAAGTTTACTCAGCAAATAATAAATAAAAAGAATTTATAGACTACGAATAAACTACACAACAGGTTGTAGGGAAAAGTGTACAGAATTTACCCTTCAATCAACTTATTCACATCATATACAGATTGCGAAAAGTATATTCGCGACATACGAATTACACAAGTTCAAGGAAAATATGAGAAAAGTTAATGGATAGAGAGAGAAGAATAATTGGGCGCAGTCAGCGATGGTTGTGTGTTCAGTGCTTCTCTATTTTAACCGCTGCTGCCAAATGTACTTATCTGTAGAAGTTATTCCCAATTTTGGTCGATAGCAATGTTGAATACCAGTAATTGTTAAATCGAAAGCAGTGCATAGATTTTTTTAGAACTTTAGGTCTTTACGTTAGGTTGGAGCGAAGCGACAGGGGGTAATTCGCAAAATATCTGACTGTAACGTTACGTTACGTTACGTTGCTGCGTTATGTGCCTTGAGCCTCTCTCCCTAATAACACAGTATTTACCTGGGACATACCAATAAAGTACTACTAGTGTCCCAATGTTTCCGACACAGGTGGGATGTCCCTAGAATGTTTCTCTTGGTACAGAAACATGATTTTTATTAAAAAATATACAACTCATACATACTCATTTGTCAATACTTGTAAATTGTCTTTAAACTTTAACAATGTTTATTAAATGCATAAATACCTACCTATTAAAATATTGTTACTGACGTATCTGTGATATCCCTGTGCTTCAACTTTGCACAGGGGTAAGAAGAAGATTATAAGAAAAAGAAGAAAACTTAATTTGCGAAAAGTAAGGTTAGAAGAAGAAATGTGTTGAGTTTTTGTGGTAAAAATAAGCGGTAACATTGTGTTGTGAGTGTTGTGGCTTAATTATGAAGTGAGTATTTATATTGGATAGTAAAATGGATGGTCAGAAAAAAAAATTATTGAATAAATATAGTCAGTGCTTTGAACGGCTGTAAAAAGGTAACAGCAATGATTGACAATGGAGAACTGTCTACCACAACTCTCTCGTTTACGAAGCAGCAATTCATATGCTTCGGCCGGGTATCGAACCCGGGACGCCCGCGTGGCAGATCATATCAGATTGGTAGCTGGAACTGTACACACGCCCAATGCTGACTGCGAACAATTATTCTTCTCTCTCTTTCAAGTAGCTTTTCTCATATTTTCCTTGTACTTATTCTTTTTTCTTATACTTTTGGGAATCAAACCACAATAATGTTTTTTTATTTTTTATTTCGACGTTTCGGTAGCGCTCCAGCTACCGTTGTCAAGATTAACTAGTAATAAAATTGATAAAAAAAATTTTTGGTCCCTATCTGACACAACGAAAAAATATGAAAAGAATAAGAAAAAAGAATAAGTAATGCCACAAGGAACTTACAGAAGATATTCCTTGTACTTGTGTAAATCGTATGTCGTGAAAAGACTTTTCGCAATCACATCCAAACCAGTCTTCAAGAGCTCCTGAGGAAAGTGTCAGTGACCATTAGTTTCTTTAGACCTCTTAATCTCTGACTTCTAGTATTACATAGGTGCTGATACCGCGAAAGGGTTACGGTTTCCCGAAGGATATTTCAGTCCCTCTCTCTACTTCCTAGCGCATACCTATTGTAATTATTTCAATCTACTTCTATGGAATCAACAATATACTATTTTGGAATTTCCATACAATAATTCAGTACTACGCTTTGCATTTTAATAACAAGTTATGGTTAAAATATTCAACATAATCCAAGAAAAAATCCTATAATCTGACAATTATTTTATAAATACCGTCAAATTTAAACAATAATTTATGTTTAGATCGTCCCTTTTAGAAAACACGCTTATGGTTAACTAACGTTGAGTAACATTACTCATTAAGTTCGATTTTATTTATTAATTTGTCGGTGTAAATTGCAATAAACATAATAAATACGCACAGGTGTATTTATTTCTTAGGTAGACAAGAAATAATGAATCATAGATGGAATTCAAACTAATGAAGCGAAATTGAAAGTTATGTAACTGGAAGAAATATATTTAAGAGCGATAATAGCAGCAGCAACCGACACCTAAATTACTTATAGACAATTTATAGGGAATTAGTGCTAATATAGGATATACTTTTAATAAATACAGACAAGGTAAAATTGTCGGTAGATAACTCAATTCTATCTTTGATTAAAAAAAAGTTGTTAACATCGGTAGTTAAAAAGTTCTTGCAATGCTTTTTACAATATTTATATTTGTCAGCTCATTCATTGAATTGCTTAGAATTAAAAAATTTACCCACTGTTCCAAATTTTTGGCCAAGTCACCAAATATGATCCTCACTCTCCTCATTCTGTTTACATGTCTGATGTTTTGATCGACTTTTGCCAATCCTGTTGATTTTTTGACCCATTTTTAATCGTCAAATAGAGAAGTTGCTGAAGATTCCATACAAGTTTGTTATCGGCAGTTTAAAAAGTTCGTGGCTGACTGCACTCAGTCTAAATTTTGGACATACGTAGGTACGTAAGAGTAACTACTCAGTAGTGCATGTAGTCGACAGAGGGTTTTTAAAGGAATTTTTTCCAAATAAGTTGAAGAAATAAATCACCAATTACAATCTTACATTTTTAGAGCATGAAGTATGAGCTATAGTGAGCCATGAGAGCCGAGCAGCTCTGTCTGTTTCCTGTGTTTCACAGGTAGTTTTTAAGTCTTCTTTGGCTTGAAAAGCTCTTTACTGGGCTAGCTAGTGAAGCCAAAATTTGCACCGAATTGTGAATATTTGGATATAGTTTTTGGTCACACTTATCTTAGCATTCCAAAGCTTATTTTGGAGTAGGGGAGGTGAGCCATAGGGAGTTGTATAGGTGGAAATGTCCGTCTGAGCTCGGGAGACAGGGAAAGACACCGAGGAATCAGAGGTTTTTCTGTTTTTGTCTGTGTATATATATATCACATGCTATTAGAGAAACATGGTCTGATCCTCCTACTTTCTATCTCTCTTTTACATTCTGATGAATTCCGAGCTGACTTGTGGCCTCTATCTGTAGTATCTCCATGAGTTAGACTTCTTGGAGGAGATAAAGAACACATCGCTAGATGGACAATACCAAAATTATTTCGAATATTGAGAAATAGTATATTAAGTACCAGGTGTCAAAAACGTTACTTTAGTCAAGATTTTTGTTTATGAAACGAGTGACTAAAGCTGTTTTTGACACTAGATGTTTACTATAGTTTTTCTACTCCCGCGGTTTAATTGACAGAAGTACAAAAAATAATAATATTATATAGGTACGAAGAGAATTACTTTGAACGGAACAGAATAGACAGATTGTCCCAGGAGTTCATACCAAAAGCCTGGGAGATAAGAGAATGAAAATAATGATAGTACTTTATATAAAATGTGTGCCTTACTTCCCTCGTTCACGAAGTATGGGATTCTAAGGCTGGAAATTAATACCTGTTCTGAAATTATAACTTATTGGAGAATAATCAAAATTTAACCGTTTATGTACACCATAAATGAACTCTTGCTAGAGTTATTAGCGAATTTTCTCTACTCCTGTGAACTCAGTTACTGGCTTGGTCCATTGTTTGATCATGCAATTGTTTTCCATATATTTTTTCACGTTCAAATGACCAAAACTTCTTGCATTTTTATTCGTTAAAGAGATATGGACCCTTTTATCCATACCCGACATTACAATGAGAGATCTGTTTATAACCTCAGCAGGTGTTCATAAAAAGTTAAATTCTGATCAATTTCCAATAATTTCAACAACAAATTTACCGAGTAATACTATAATTTAAAATTTTGTTACCGAAAATAATCAATTGTTCAGCATTGTATAATATAACTTCCAGCTAATAAGCTTTATAATTTATTAATTATATTTAAAAAATGCAATAGAAATCTTAACTACGCGCAAAAATACACAAAGTAACCTTGACTCGTCACACGGTAGTTTTCTATGAATATAAACAATAAAAAAAAACATGTAACAACTATTTATGTATAGAAAACGTTTCTGGTCGGATACAGAATAAAACTGATGATAGAACGCCACATTTTTATTTGCCACGATGTATACATTTTATTTTTGTTAATTCAATAATTGCACCCGCATTCTTTATCAATAAAACTGTAGATTGATGTCAAGTACAAACAACTAATCGTGTCTCCTAAAACTACTAGTGGTTTTTTTATAGGTCTTAATAATAAATTTATTGTTATTGACAACACGAGTTGAAAGTGCGAAAAGACCAAAGAGGCTGTAAGAGCCGTTATTAATCACACTTCGATAGGTTGGATGCGTGAAACACCTGCCATTTTTATGTGCTTAATAGTCTGAATTTATGTTTTATCTATGCTCTCTACTATAAGTCAATTAAAGTGAATAGATAGAAGTTGCAATAGAATATAAATTTCACTATTACAATGACAATGAAAATATTTGCCTAATGAGTACAGTTATAGAAGAAAAAATAGAAATAATACAAAGAAAAAAGCTAGAAATAGAAGGTTACTATTCAAAAAACTTGAGAACAAATGAATATTTTTATACGAATAAACACAGAACTGACAAATGTCGTTGACAGTTGTATCAACAAAACAGTGTAAAACGGACGGCAGCAGAAAAGTTCTATTCAAGTATCGCAAAATAAAGTGCCATCTAAGTACCTCTTAACCCTTCCTTGGTTACGTATTATGGTACACTCAAGTTATGCTTGGATAAGTTATTCTTATGCTTTTCTCTAGAAGGGTGATTTTCAGTTCTAGTTGATTAGCAGCACTGTAAATTTGAAATTACTGAAATTACTCCATTTGCCACAGAATTATGGAAATTGTTTAGTTAAATTCATATAGTAACATTAGACTCCTTGAAGAAATTCATTAACAGATTGTATATTATCCTATTAGCATTGTTAAGGATGTGGCTAATATTTAGCGGAAGGTCATAATTCAATTTCACAAGCGACTCAATTAAACATTTGGATCTCGCGACATTATTAGAGCAACCAAAAAAGATGTGATTCTGATCACAATAAGAATGTTCGTTACAGCTACAGGATGATGATCTAATAATACCTAGTTTTGCAAGGTGTGCACCAAATCTTCCGTGATTGGCTTTAACTCTAAATATAGTTGTTGAATAGATTTTGGGTGTTGTATAATTGAATATATATTCGGGAGGAAGGGGTAATGTAGGATGAATTTGAAAGTACTGGTTGGTAGAGGATCTAGATATATTTGTTCACTTCTGTTTCCATTTATCGGCGATTCTAAGACTTATCGAGTTATTTATATCTGCTTAAGTAAAAATATTGCAATCTTGACCCTTCGCTATCAGGTCGGCCCATTCGTTCCCAGTTATATTGCTATGGCCCTTAACCCAAATTGTGATCAACCATTTGAGGCTTTTGTGTATAGCTACTTATGTATATACTTATATCGGGTAATTTATAACCAAATGATAAGTTCAAAGTTTGTATAGAGAACCCACATCCTACCTCATCTTTCTTCTAAGATCCATCTGTACCTATATATGAATATTGTGATGAATTTTTAAATAAAAGATACTGAAATGTGCCTGTTTTTGTCCAATTTTCAATAGTTCAATGATGTGTTACCGTAAATGATAATAATTACTGGGCAGCTTCTGAGTCCTGAACGTCGGTTAAAAAGCACTTTATTTTTTATAGCTCCAAGCTCCAAGTAAAACGTCGATAATAAATAATTTAAAAAAGTTTGGTAATTTTTTCAGTTGAATTTAATAGGCAGTAAACAGAAATTAATTCTGAATAAACATAAAAACATTAATTGACCTACAATTGTCTTTAATTTAATTATAATTGGTCCGGCATTTAATTTATGGGCTTTCGTTATTTTCCTCGGAAACTTATTGACATATTTATTTGTGATTGCTTCTTGGTAATAATTGTTGATATTTTTATTGAAAGTTTTTTTCAATTTTTGTATGCTTCAATTTAAAATATTTACCTAGGTATATTTATATTACCTATTTACATTCTATATGAAATTTTCTTAAAATATTAAACATAATACCTATCTTTCGGTAGCGTTCCAGCAAAAACAATTATTATAGGCCAATAAAACTATCGGCCCAGCCCGGAACAAATTTGGTGCTGAAACTTTCTTGTTTGGGCGGTGGACAATAGGGTGTCCGTTATTTACCAATTTGATTTTTGACTTTGCAGGCCTCGAAAATTTTTAGTTCACGACCTAAAAAAAAATTTCAGACCCATATAAGCCCTTGGTATTCATAATAAACCGTGCCTCCAAGACGATACATTTTCCATTTAAATAACGGATTTCAACTGTATCACAAATAGTGTTAAATATCTCAATAACCAAACAATATTACTGACGATATAAATTAAACTTAAATTATTACATTTTATTAATAAAAATATGACAAATTTTCCAACACATTGATGAACAAAATTTATTTTGTTAAACATTCTTTGGTGGCATTTGGAAATTTTTTTTTATAATCACTCACAATTTGAAGAACATACTGTTTTGATCTTCGTGCTTAGCTAAATAAATTTTGTTCATCAATGTGTTGGAAAATTTGTCATATTTTTATTAATGAAATGTAATAATTTAAGTTTAATTTATGTCGTCAGTAATATTATTTGGTTATTGAGATATTTAACACTATTTGTAGCTAATGTGATACAGTTCAATATTTTTTGCAATAAACAATAAATTTTAATATAAACAACGATAGTTTTTTGGTCAAAATACAAAAGAATATGATAAGTTATTTTTAGTTGAACTTTAACCTTGAATAACTTTTAAGCAAGTGAATATATCGAAAAATATTAAGAGAAAGCTTTTTTAGAGCGTTCAATTTTCTACAAAAATAATTGTTTGCCATTGCCATTTATAAACTGTCATAGAGACATAAAAATTAATTGTAAAAAGTGCCAAAACCCCATGTTATTTAAATGGAAAATGTATCGTCTTGGAGGCACGGTTTATTATGAATATCAAGGGCTTATCAAGATTTTTTTTAGGTCGTGAACTAAAAATTTTCTAAGCGCTGCAAAGTCAAAAATCAAATTGGTAAATAACGGACACCCTAGTGGACAATGCCCCCTCAAAAATCGCTCAATTGAGGTTTTAACTGAAAAATTCGTAGCTTTTCAAAACTTTTTTGTAAATATATAAGAGCTTTATTTATAATTTACTAAGATGTTTTTACACTAGGTGCTTACTATACTTTTTCTACGTCCGCATGAAATAAAAAACATAATTACAATTTGAATTATATTCACAAGATGACAGACAAAGACATTGAAAAATATAATGATACAGATCTAAAAAATTATCACGGAATATTAAATATAAATTACAGAAGACACTTGACGTGACGTTTAAGAAATAAAAGATAAACGAGAAATGACTTTTCGCACTTTAAACACTAAGGCCCGGTTGTACATTTGAAGCTTAAAATTGAGCTCAACTGAGCTAGGCTTAAAATATAAGCTTATCTCAACCCTAAGCCTGTTGTACAAACATGGTTCAGTAGCAGCTCTACTAAACCTATATTTGCAAGTGTTGGTAGAACTTCTTTCGAACTGACGCATGCGTATGAAGTAAATTGGTCACAATATGTTTGTCAAATAACCTAACTAATGTCATATTTGCTACCTATTAGTTTTACAAGAAATTTCCTCTGATATACAAACTGTCACAAAGCGAACGGTTTCTTTAGAAAGACGAAATCTTTAAATAAACTCATGATCTCTCCAACATTCAAAGTGATTCATACGCTCTCTATATACCCGAGGTCTTCTCGGGTGTTGTACGATTCCAATAAGTTCCAAAAAATCCTCATCATCGGTTAAAATATCCATAATTAACTTTGACAAACTTTTAATTTAATATTAAATTAAGTAAAGGTTATGTTTGCATACAATTCATTCACATTTAAGCCACGGAACATGATAATAATTTATGTTTCGTGCTTAAGCTTACATTAAACCTGCCCTCTTGGAGGCTTTACTAAGCTTAAGGTTTAAATGAAGCTCAACTGTAAGCCAACTTTGTACAACAGCAATCTGACGCTGAACCTGAGTTTATACTTGAGCCTTCACTAAGCTACAATTGTACAACCGGCCCTTAGTGATTTTCTTGCTATCGTAACAAAACATCAATAAATATATTTTCTTATTAGTTCAAGATACGTAAAATATGTCAACCAATATATAGCATTATTAATATCTAGTCAATTTTAACAGTGTTGTTATCTAGATTGTTCTATGAATTATGAGATTTCTTTACAATAAATATAGAATAATGTTACTGTAGTTTCAAATAGGCTAATTTGACTTTTATTTGTTTCAGGTAAACCACAATATAAATCCAGAAGTGACAACAATGCGTGAGTTAATCTAGAACAATCATATTATTTTGTTTTAACATCTAACCAGTTTAAATCACAAAAAATGTGTCAAAAGATTTTACCAGATTTAAGACTGAGGAAGAAAAAAGTTTGTACTTAACAAACGAGAAATTATTTTCAGAACAGTCATTAGAGTGAGCCTTTATGCAGTTAGATTTATCTCCCAAACGTTTCGGCTGCAACTGCAGTTCTCCAAATATTTACCAGTTTGCTTTGTCTTATTAAAAAGATTTTCTTCGTCATTTTCATTTCAATAGAGGGTGTATATGTTTTCTTAGATACAGTCGATGTCCTTTCCTCGTTGTAGACATCCGATGAACTAAAACGTTTTAGATAATTTTACTCGATTGGAAGCAACACTCGAAAAAATGTTCTGTCATTATGGAATACTTTTAGGTATTTCCATGAAAAGACATCGAACGTCGTCGTGCTTTTTTTTCACGGTGAAGTGACTGCAGGATGCCGTGAGTGGTTACATAACATGAGGTTTTCCTCACAATTACAGCAAAGACAACATAAAATATTTTATTATCTTTTTTTTATAGTTTCTCACACGAATGACATCTGAAGATAGATGTGCATCGACTTCCGGTTACCAACCTTGGTCACACTACTTGATTCCAGTATTAATTTTAAACAAAAAAAATTCAAGTCATTATTTATCTGCGCTATTGTTTTGATACTCGTTTTCTACTAGATGGTTTAGGGAGGATTTTTAAATTTCGGTCAAGGTTCAGGTTAATCTTTACATGTTTGTTCGTTATTTTATCTCTAATTAAGAATTATTTTGGATAAAATCATTTCAACAGCTATCAAAGACTTGTAGGTAATCTTCATGGTGTTTTGACCTATGGCTTGAGGATTCGAGCCTTGCTGTATTTCTATAAGACTCAATGAAATGTCATTAGAACTAATTAATTAATATTAAATATCCAATAAACAATCTAAAAGTGGAGGATAAATTATATCTAGTTGTTCATTTATCAAGTAATAGTTAGGATCAAGAATGTATTTCTTAATTTCTAATGCTTCCAAAAATGCCTTAAAGTTCAACTGTAAATAATTTTTACAGTAATTTTTTTTTCTTTATTAGAATTTAACTATCGCCATTGGCACTATACAAAAGACATACATAAATATTCTATCTTAAAACATAAAATATGTAAAATATCATTTTAGTTCATATTTTGTGATAGAGGTTAGTTGTTTTGAGGAATTTCAATGTCTTTGGTATTTCAGCGGTGCAGTTTAAAAGTTCTTTCAGGTTGGGTCTTAGGCCCAGGCTTTTATATGTAATGGTGTATTCCTGGCAGTCGGTTAGAATATGCTTAACAGTTAAAGCTCTATTGCAGTGACGGCAGACGGGAAGGTTTTCAGAAGACATCAAGTAACCATGTGTGTATCTGGTATGGTTGATCCGCAATTGTCTAATGACAGCAGCTTCTCTCCCGGTTGAGAAATCGAGGGAAAGACAGCCGATTAATGGTTGTATATCGTAAAGGGCTGTTTTGCTGTTGTGCCAAAAATTTTGCCAGGACTCCTCGACGGACTTTTTAAATAATAGTTTTATGTCATCTGAAATGATTTACTCGAGCATTTTTGCTTCCAAAAAAATTTGTAAGAAATTGTGATAATTTTTTTTCCATGATAAGAAACCAGAAATATTTATTAAGTTGATACATATACAGATTGTCCCAAAAAACTAAAATCAAGTATTAAAAATATCCTAAAATACCAGTGATGCGATAATTTTTGTGTCAATTGTCAAAAAATACCTTGAGATTTATCCTAACAGAAACCAAACCAAAAAAGAACAACAATCTTCAAAAAACTACATGTATTATATCAAATGCACTGTGGATGTGACAAACTTTATTTAGGTATTTCTCCATTTGTAAGTTGTGAACAACATAGTCTATTTTTCTCTTAAATTATTTACTTTCTACCAACAAGTTTATTGGATAACATCGTAAGTCTTTAGGATTATCAGTTTAAGTCGACAGACAGTATAAATATTACGATCCCTCTCCAGGTGTTTGCTCTAAAAATGATTTTAATAAATCATACACCTGTTTCGAGTTCATGACAGTAATCGATAGTTTTGATTTATGAAAAAAAATTAGGGACGTTGGGTGTTGAATAATTTAGTTATTCTTCTTGTTGTTCTATTTTTCGACAGACTGTTCGAAGTACGTAGTCAACAAGTTAAAAAAATGTTTTGTCTACATATGCAATGTCGTTAATAGAATAAAATATCTCCGTTAATTACAATTGAATACCGAGTTCGGTGTATAGCGACAGGTATAATCTGGCAAACCAAGCGTCGCCACCCTAATAAACATCAAGCCATGTGTGAATGTGCAGGAGTACCAACTTATAAGTACGTTTTGAGCTCGACAGAATCTTTGAAATTTCCTGTTGCTGTCATAAGCGTCAATTCACGGTGCACGATTCTTCATTTTAACGGAAAAGGTAAAAATGACCTTAGGCGACACCAGCGGCGCCGTTCGATTCACATTTAAACAGTAAGTGGGGTACAGAGGTTTGTTAATTTCTGATCAATGAATTACCATTTTATGCACGTAATTTACAAAATTGAAAAAACAAAGAATATACATGGGACGGATGAAATAAAGGAATTATAGAGAGAAAAGTATAGAGTTAGGATTAAACTGAAGATTAAACAAAAAATCAAGACAGAAAACCTCTTTTGATCATACTGTCAGCATCTTATTTCTCACGTGAATACCTGAAGAATGTTCGAAGCAAATAGTGTTATAATGTCTGGCCGACATACTATTCTTAAGGCCTTAAGGCGCGTCCACACTATGCCGATATATGCCATCTGGCTTTGCCAAATGGCTAGATGCCAGATGCCGTTTTCAAATGCCATTCACTTTGTCCACATTGTAAATTCAGTAACTATTCAGTTAACCACGATGTATGCCGACAACTACTTGCTTATTGTTGCAGCAGCTGTAATTATTGTCGACAAAAATGATCAAACCATATTTTACATTATATTCTTTTTTTATTTCTCGTGGAAGATGGCGCAACAGATTCTTCAGTTTTCGTTCCTTTTCTGCACCAAAACTAACAGCAATTTCAATGAAGGCATGGCGTCTTCTATTGCGATCTTTATATTAGTTGCTTTTTTTCTACCACCAATCTAAGATAATCTAAGTTAAACTTAGCTAAGCTAGCGTTCGTTTTGCCAATGAAGTTGGATTTACTAGGATCAACTGACCTCCCCCCTTGCCTCCGCCAAGTATGCCGAATTTTCAACTTAGCTAAGTTTAATCTCTCATTTTTGACATCTGATAAAGATTCTAACATTAAAAAACATATTTGGAGCTCTGTAAATAGAATCCGTTTTGAATTTTTATTTTACTTCATAAAGGTTTGCCTTCTTCGAGACCTTTTATGTTGTTCCAAATGTGGATCCAGTAAATCCATTTTCTGAGGTACTAATTTCCTGATTTTATTGGTAATTTTTATTTCAATTAACCTCAGAAGTTGAAAGTTTTGATTCAATAAATTTTTGATTTATTAATTTGTTTACCTTTCCATCTTTGTCTTTGCATGCAAATGCGTCTGCGCCGATATTGTCGACTTAACAGCATTTGAAATGTGCGTTCGAACTACAATTCAGCTCAGCTAAGAATTCTGTAGTTAGCTAAGCTAAGCCGGTGGATAGAAAAAAAGCAACTAATGTTTTAATTTACAATCCCAAAGAAAGGAATTGTAAATTATGTCAATAAGCACTGGAGTAATTGTCACATGTCTCAAGAAATTGGTAGTGCTGGCATTGCTAAAATGATTGGCAGCAGGTATCCAGATAGAAGACAACAATGTCGCCATGGATGGAAGGAGTAAGGCTTGATTTAAGTGATATATGTTATATGCACGAATTGTAGCGGTTTCTGTGGTAACTCACAATTTCCATCACTAGATAGCTATGATGAAGAGCAAACATATGATCAAATGGAGAACGAAGAGGGTGGAGATGGAACTGATACTAACATCGCGGATGATGTAGATGAAATATTGTTCAGTAACGCTTCGATTGGTAATACAGACAATTAATTCGCAACACCTGGTGCAACAAGAACAGCGAAGTGAAGGGGAATACGCTAAATTTCGGGATATTGAATTGTATGTGGATTAGGCCTATTGGGGACACCACATTAAGAAAAACGCGCCGCTTACTTTACCTCAAGATGGTGTGGATATGAGTTTTTTGGCCAAAACGAGTGTTAGAATACGCTAAATTTCGGGATATTGAATTGTATGTGGATTAGGCTTATTGGGGACACCACATTAAGAAAAACGCGCCGCTTACTTTACCTCAAGATGGTGTGGATATGAGTTTTTTGGCCAAAACGAGTGTTAGAGTAAACTTTGCGGCGCTAGTACGCCTAAGCTATTGACTTTACGAAAAAAAAGGCGAACACATAAATTGTAGCTAATTATCTCTAGTTATTTTTGTATCCAAATGTTTTCATCGTGAAAAACGTTGGAAAAGAGATATTGTCAAATAACTGCTTTTAGGCGACATTTTCAAATCTCCCGGAAAATTTTTTATGAACGCTATTTGGTAAAAAAGTTAGCTCGCATTTTGTACAGGAATCCCTATGTCGCATCTTATAAATAGCACAGTGTATATACAACACTGCATTATTAAATAGTTTATTTGATATTAAAAACAAATCGAAGAATCGTTTTTTTCGACAACACAGAACACAGCACTCGATGTACCCATGCTTGCTCAGCCAAAACAATCCCCAATAAAATAATTCTTATTCAAACACAAATATCCATGTTGCAATATGTCATTTCCGCTTTATTAACCAGGATATAGGCGGCATTCTCTTCCGGTACGTCAGTTTATTGTTGCCTGCCCGTATTTTAAAGTTCGGGGTTCAACGAAGCATGTTAAAAAGTATCCCAGACTAAAGGAAATTCACTGGTCGGCAGTTGCAATGAAATTTATTTTTTTAATACATACTAGGTACTCGCAAAAGTAATGTGGTTTATTTTTAACGATAACTGGACTTCATTGAGCTGGTCTACTTTATAAATAAATTGATATACTGGGTGAAGTAGTTTTTACTATACGTTTGTATAAAAAGGTCGAAATGAGATTAAATTTTACCTTCACAAAAAAGTATTGGAAATACTGTATATTGTTACAGTTGTGCTTCTTTACATTTTAATTTATTTATCAATCATTTTATTTCCCCATTAATGTATTCTTGGTTATTTCTTAGTGTTGCCGCGAGACGAGATAGAATGGGTCTGTCTCGTGATTTAAACTGAATATACCAAGCAAAATTTCAACGCGTTTGTTCATACAGGGTACTCCAAAAAAAGTCCGGTAAGAACTTTCCATTTTTTAAATAGAACAACCTGAATATTCCAAAATTTTCAGATTCTATATAAACTTATGAAAAAATGAAATGAAATGATATTCTACGCACTATTATTCTATAGTTGGTAGCTTCCAAGATATTAACTTACATTTTTGAGTTTCGACAGCGCTAACGCAGTTTAATGAACCACCAGTGTCTTTTAGCATCTCGTTATTAAGATTTAACTATAGAATAATAATGCATTTAACAGAAAATAATTATAATTTTATGTAGATTCTAAAAATATGCAGTGTTCTATTTAAAGGTTCTATTTTTTTGAAACGGGAATGCGTAAATGATTTCAAAATGGGCAGTTATTGGTTGTCTGTACTTTAATTTTTCCACTACTAGCTGTGAAGTTGACAATTATTGCTTCTTCTAGCAAACTGAGAAGTATAGTGGTTAATAATTTTGTTCTACGAGCGGGCAGAAAATTGAATTTTCCACACACATTTTAGTGTGGAAAATTAATTTTATTTAATTACGCTATCAAATGTGATACTTTAAGTCACTCCTTGACGTTAGGTAACGTCACATTTTTCATAACCTTCATATTATATCAGTTATGAGAAGTAGTATGTAAAAACTTTACGTAACTGTTTAAGTTTCAACATAGAGATACTACATGAGTTCCAAAGAATAATTTATTAATTAGGTAGGTACTGTCAAAACTGACAATCATTTCATTATTTAAACTGACAATTACCCCATAATTTTAATTCAATAGTTTTTTAAGATTTATAAACATTGAAAAAAACTTTATTAATGACACAGTTATTTGAAGTAAGTCAATTTTCTGGGTGAATACTTTATAGTTACAATACTTTTAACACCATTTGAATCCACTTTAATATTACCATTGTAATTGAAGATTTTATGAAATATTATAAAAGCGCGGATTAGATAAAACGTTGTACGTAAACACGTTATGACTGGAGCTACATTTTTCAACTCGCGTAATTTGCAGAACTCGCTAGCGCTCGTTTTGGCAAATATTACGCTTGTTGAACAAATCGCTCTTTTCATAACTAGTTACGTAAATAACTATTCCCGCACCGTGTGGAAACAAAGAGCAACAGATCCAAAATTACAGCCATTTAACAAGCAACTAGCATCTGCTATAAATTTAAGTAATGCAAATAATTGTACGTTTACAATAAATTATAATATAAATAATTAGGTGTTAGATTTTGACATGTAACTGTTATTGTTAATAATATTTTACTTTATGTTCACTTTATCAATAATCTGATAAAATATGTTTCTAAATAAACTATAAGCACTTATAATCAGATAGAAATCACGGTAGACTCGCATTTTCCGCACTTGTTAGGTGTATAGCTATTTTTCTATTATTAACCTAGGTCAATAATGGACTAATTCAAATATTTTGTGATTCCAGGGATAGTAGTTCAACAAAAACTTGTGCAACATACTTTTGTATACCCAGGAGATTGTCTCCAACATATTTGCTGCTTGAAATTACCCATCAAGATAAAATTATTTGAATAAAAATGCCTTTAGGTAGTTTAAAATTCGCGCTCAACCAATAATGACTGATCATAACAAGTACGTTCATAATTATATCCAAAACTGACAGTTTACTTGTCAGTCGGACGACGGAGTAAACGCTTCTCGTGGTGCGTTTGTGAATTATTTTTAATTTTTATCTAAAATTGGCTAATAGTGGAAAAAATTGTATATACACCATGTGAAGACATTTATAATAAACCTCGCACCTTATTTCGCTCGTGGCAAAGCCACTCTTCACCACCTTTGTGTATAATATACTATTATTTATTATTAGAAATTAATTGGTAGAAATTGAATGAAGGATTCGATAACTTTTTCTTTTATCCCTATTTTCAATGTCCTAAAAACAAATACATACATAACTGTCATGTATTGACTTATGTAGAAACACACATTAGGTACACGAATGTGATTAAAAAGTATGATGAATATACCTATGAGCCAATATTATAGAAACCACGATCGCAATTTATTTATGTTCTGTATATTCAATAAGTTCTGAACATTAGTCCATTGGCGTGCTGTACAAAAATTAATATGGCTTTGTCATACGAGATGTTTTGATAAGTCAGTAACTTTTTCAATTTACAGCGCTTTAAATTCAAATCTACTCACGCTGTCACATTTAATTTGTGCTTGACAGCCACTGAAAGCTGACAATTTCGTGAATTGTAATATAAAAGATCCATTTTTAACTAAATCTTCCACTGTCCAGCTATTTTTTTCGACTTGGTTTCAGGAAATAATCACATGATGCGAAATCTGGAGAATAAGCTGGATAAGGCAGCAGTTTGTAGCCTAATTTATTCATTTTTTACTTCGCTTGAGCCATTGTATCAGTAATTTTCGATTTTATATGCTTCACAATACGTTGAAATGTCTCGGTTTGAGACGCTTCGTAAAAATGATACATTAATGACCGAAACAATATATTGGATCTAAGAATATCACCCGAAAACACTTTAAAAGATCAACGTTTATGTCAATAGAAGGTACCCGATCTAAAGAGAATTGCTTTAATTGAACTTTGTTATTCATTCTATAAATAATTGTAACTACGGCACTGTAGAAGGATGACAAATTCGTGATTTACGTTCTAAACAACCTTCTCTATGCCATTCCATGTCTAAAAACGTGTATTTCATCATCTGATGTTCTTTGATTATAATTTTGTCGAAATTTCCCAGTTAGTTTGGACTTAATTTAAAAACCATATCGATGTCAGTCAAATTTTTAATTGATTTTTTTTTTGGTTGAATAGGATAATACCTTCAAGTTGAATTTTTCAAAACAAATTATAAAAATGTGTAAATGGGATAAATAATCTACTTGTGGTACTGTTTTTCTTCATCGCATTTTCTATACGAGTTGGGGACCAAATTATTAGTAGTAATACCCCTAGTGTCTTGATAATACCGAGATAATTTTGTCATAGAGAATGCTGGAAGCGTGTTGCTTGATAATAGCCCAAGACCGCAGGCCGAGGGCTATTATCTATGAGCAGCACGCTTTCAGCATTCTCTATGACAAAATTTTGAGTATTTATCACGCATGCATGTTAGAGCCAATCAATCAAAAAGGACAAGCTGTACCATACCATCATCCCGTTCACAAAACCCAGGTTTCATCGGGGTCATCCTCTTTTTTTGAAAAGATTTCATTTTTCTTATTTTAGATCCAATTGTTCCATTGTTCCAATGTATTTCCTCATTACAGTGTCCAGTTTCTGAAGTACTTGGCTTTAAATTTGAGAATCTTGAGTCCTTGCTTCTCTGCCATGTCTCTTCCAGCTTGCACATTGTCTTATTGATTGTTCAAATTTGCTGGTGCTTCTAAATTTAATAATAAGCAGAGCCTAATCTTTTATTCTCAAGAATATTTGCCTGACTTATAAATTACCATAGCTTTAATTCAATTATTTTTGTTCATTTATTATGATTTTTAATAGTCTAGAACCATCTAAATAGAATTTGTCACATTCACTTTGTTTAAACTATTATTTAGGAGAATTATTAAATTTAAAGGTATTATTAAAAATATATGTTGACTGAAAGTACCTAAATAAACAATTTAGCTTGAATTAAACTATTCGTATGAAAAATAATAATTAATTTTTTTTCACTTATAATTGCACAAGTGGTTTGTATTTTATCAAAGGTAATACCACGAGTGCTTCAAATTTTATCGATAATTTTTTCTTTTCCACGAAAACTTGTTTATTTGGCAGAAATATGAAAACAAACCGATTAATAAAATCACGAGTCCGTTAGGACGAGGGATTTTATCTAAATTCGGTTTGTTTGAATGTTTTTGCCTCAAATAAATAAGTTAGAGTGATGAAAACAAAAAATTATGTGATAAAATTTGAAGAGCGAGTTGTATTTGGGAAGATTATTTTTTTCAACAATTTAAAATTTTGTATTACCTGAATGTTCAATATTATCTTGGGTGATGGCACTGAATCGGTTTGTGTTCATTTTTCAATAAACTTCGAAGCACTTTTAGTTGTCAATAATGACAAATTCAAAGTAAAATTTTGACGTTTCAATGTAAACAAGGTGTTATCGATGAGGAAGCAGAATTATCAGTATAATACCGAATGATTGGCTAGAATAATGTATTGCTATTGGTTAAAACCACCAAAATGTCAGATTTTGACAAGTGAAAAAAATAATCATTAAAAATTAAAATTTTGGGAAATCTTCCAACAAAAACTAAACTTCTACTATACTAATCCGTGGGGAATTCATAAAATATGACAGTTGGTGGCATCGTAACTTAGTGAATAGCATTTTCATAATAAATAAAAGAGTCCGACTGTCGATCGAATCTAGATAAACACTTATCTTAAGCCGTTATAAGCTATTCATAACAGTATAACTGACCTGAAGATTTCCGTTTGAAATTTACGCAAGATGGAAGTAAAATTGAATCTTGTGTGATGTAAAAGACGCGAGAAATACAGTGTGTCAAAAAAAATTAATTAGTTTGTATATATTTCATGTCAAGGGATTGAAAATTATTTAAAATGAATCCTGTATAATACATACTTAATAAATATGATTAAATTGAAAGAGGACTGGATTGAATACGAGAAAAGAAAAGTAATTATTTTAATAACAATAATTATTGTTACTACAATAGTTGGAATAATTTCAGAGGGTATGACAACACAAGAATATCTCGAAAGAAAAACAATAGACAAAACGCTATTAAACCGCTACCACTGTTCAAGGCCATTCCAAAGATCGAGAGATTAAAAAAAAATACATGCATAAATGCATTTTATTAAGAAACTAACTATTATGCAATACATTAGTCACTATTCCTTAGCATTTTACAAAAAAATTTATTTGTTTAATTTATGAAGTATAGGGAATTATTAAGTTTTCAAATGCTAATAATTTCAATACACAAATCCGGTTCGTGTAGATGTAGTTGAATGAATTCAACATTAAAGCTCAACTATAGCTGAAATATGGAAAAATCTGGAAGAAGATTACACAGAGCTGGTTCCTTAAAAAAAAAACAAAGATCCTTTGTGACCTAAGAAGCACAAGTCTTAGGTACCATTATTTAATATATTTTCTTAACGCGCGACGTTTATAGCAAGAACAATCTTATATTTTTGAAAATATTCTAAGATTTTGCATGAAATTAAATACGAATTAAATTTCACTGGAAGAATAGTGGGACACTGAGTATATATAATACTGTAAGTATATGAATCTATTGTCATTTTTGTTTTAAAAACGAAAAATTAAAAATGCTGCAATAAGCTTTTTATATTTTTGAGACTATTTCGGCGAAGAGCTGCATTTTTTATTATTGACCGAGCACGAAGATTATTTCGCGAGGGGCTTCGCACCGAGTGGAATAAAGTGCGAGGTTTACCCCGTCATCTGAGTGACAAGTACACTGTCAGTTTTCGATATATTATTAACGTACTCGTTATGTCATCAGTCATTTTTGGTTGAGAGGAATTTTAAACTAATGGCATTTTTAGTCAAATAATTTTACCTCGATAGGTAATTTCAGGCAGCAAATATGTTAAAGACAATCTCTTGGGTATACAAAATTATATTGCACACGTTTTTGTTGAACTACTATCCCTGAATTCTCAAAATATTTGAATTTGTCCATTATCGACCAAGATTGATAATAGAAAAAAATTATTAACCACTAATAGAGATCTTCAACATCTCAGAAGCAATAATTGTCAACTTCACAGGCAGTAGTGGAACAATAACTATTACATCCTTTATTCCAAAATTGTTTTATTTATACTTTGAGGCCAATTTAAGAAAAAAAGGCTTAATTTTGAATTCACACCTTTAATGAAAGCACGACTTTTCCGAATTTTTTTTTAAATAATTAATAGCAGTTCCAACAATAACAATAAAAATAATTAATTAAACTACGAACTTGAGTAATTTCGACACAGTTTATTTTGATCTTATCTGGGTAATAACATAAAAAATAAACAAAACGCTTCCCGCGAATCCAACTCACATCGGGTAGATGGTAAATTAAAAGAAGAAGAAAAAAAAAAGAATTCTTAATAAAATGCAGAAAATATTTTGCCAGTAGCTGTAGCTGAGTATGTCGGCAGATACAAAGGGAAGTTTTGCCATCTTTCTACAGCGGCGTGCTCGAGATAGTTTCAAGATTTCTTTTTTTTCTTTCTTTTCTCGAATAAGTGACAGTGTGTCATCAGCATTGTATTTCTTGTAGTAAGCACCGTATTTACAAATATTCCACTACGTATGGTCGCAGATGCGATTTATTGTTTTTAAGAAACTATACGTGATTCAATTTAAATTTCTTTATTCCACCTTCAGCGGCACCGAAAATATTTCTACTATTCGTTATTAACTTTAATAGGAGATAATATAAATATTTTCACGGAAAAATTAATTTTCATCAAAATCCTTATTATAGACAGAGAGTTCCAACAATAGTAAGACGCATTTCGATATTAAAAAATATTCAAATTAATTTAATTTTCTCCAATTCCAATAGTTTCGTTAATATCTTCTCTATCTGTCACTATTTTTGTTGATTGATTGTTCCGTCTTTGTGCCGTGTATGCATTCGACAACGACACATGAATTTTTATTATTTCTTTTTTTATAAGAAACTATCTTCCGATTTCAAAGACCGTACTTTCGTTTGAAGTAATAAAAGAATAAAAATGTTTTATTATGTCTTACGTAACGCTCTTTAATGGTCGTAATTATAATCAAATTTTCGCGTGTTTCCGAACGTCGTGTCATATTTTAAGGTTAAGATAGAAACAAGGGGATTAGCCGATAGGATTTTTGTGTGACCTTGTTAACAAGCGGGTTAATACATTCCATTTTATAAATATTTTCGTGAAATTTATTTTAAAATACATGTTATTATATTTTTACGTACCATCATTACTCACTCTTTTTTTTATTTCCAATCAACACTCCAATTTAATATTATGAGTTGTACCTGTTTATTTTCTTTGCCTACCTATACAGGGTGTCCCAGGAGTTCGTACCAAAAACTTGGGAGGTGGTAGAAAAGCTAAAAATAATGATGGTATTTCATATAAAATTTTTTCTTTACACCCTTCGTTAACGAACTATAGGGCTGTAAAGTTGGGATTAAAAAATGGTTTTTTATTTACAATTATCAAATAGCTGATTGGAAATTGGTAATATTTTAATCGTTAATAAACACCATAATTGCACACTTTTTGGCGTGATATACAAGTCTACAACATACTTGTGAACTCAGGTACCGACTAATATAAATGGTGGATGCGCCATTTTTTTTGGAAGTAAAACTTTTTTCAGTTATAAATGCAATGATTGGCTTTTGTGAACATTTTTAGAAATATCAAGTCCTCTTGTGACATCTCGATAACATTAACGGTTTAAGAGATACGGGCAATTTTATGTCGCACTGCACACCTATTGGCGCATTCACGTTTATTTTGAATGTACCATTACAGGAAGCATCCTGTATTATTAGCAAATTATTAATAAATTGGTGCAGTATACATTCATGAATAGAAACTTTTACTTCATTTAACTATAAAGAACTTCATTGAAAACGAACATTACTTTAATAAAAGTAAAAATATCAACAGAACCCTGAAAAATGAATAACTACATTACATTAGCAGATTAGAAAAAAGAGTCACCAAGTAATTAACGACATCGAAAAAGTCAAAACGGTTTAAAAAAATTACACAAATTTCTCAATAATTTGCTAATAATACAGGATGGTGTTTATTAACGGTTGAAATATTACCAATTTCCAATCAGCCATTTGATAATTGTATGTATAAAAAACCATTTTTCAATCCCAACTTTAGAGACCTATAGCTCGTTAACGAAGGGCGTGAAGAAAAAATTTTATATGAAATACCATCATTATTTTTAGTCTTTCTATCACCTTCCAAGTTTTTGGTACGAACTCCTGGGACACCCCGTATCGTAAACAAGGCATTTTGAAAGAGTTGTAAGCCAACTTACCAGCCTTGGTGATGAAAGTTTATGCCATATATAATGTGAATGTGCAATTTTTCATTTTTCCCAATTTGTACGGAATGCTCTGACTCTTGAAGTACTGCAGGATACTTCTGGCTTCGTTATAATGTATAAACTTTTATTTGCAGCTTCCTTTCTATTGTTGACGCTCTCCGCTACAGAACTTTTCGCAATAGTTTTCCCAATTTCCATCCACCATGTCGCTTGAGACCTGAGACATCAACTAGAGTATTCGCTAATAAAGTTACCTATAGTTTTTCTAAGGGTATACTTCTCAAAGTTCAAAAATTCCCTCTATAACCTCAATGTTATTTTCAGTAGCATCTTCTCTTAAAAAATCTGGATAACTTTTTCAGATAAAATTCTTTCAATAATAATATACGCCTCTTGTTAAATTTGAGAATTTTGAAGTCTTAGTTCAATACCCTCTTATACTAAGAATTAAAATTAATAGAATATCAATAAAGATTATAATAATTATTATTTAAATATTCATCAAATACCACAAATCCTTTGAAGCTAATTATCAAATATATCTGTCAACTAAAAATTGTTCTATTGTGCCTTCAGCCTATTGATAGTTTTTTTTCAATTTATAATTTTAATAGAAGTGATAATAGTCGTCTCGGATGTCTTTTCTCCTTTTTACTAAATCTCTTTAAACAACTTATGTGGAATATTAAAAATTCATTCAACTCGTTTGACTATCACAGTTTCTCATCCGTATTCACACATCTAAAGACTTATACAAATAAGTACCGAGATTTCCAATATTTTCGGTTTAAATGGTAAGCTTAGAAGGTGGATCGTATAGGGCTCCGAACCCAGCAGGAGCCTGCTTTGTGTCTATTTATCTCGTTTTTTCATAGAAATAGAAAAAATGCAAGATTGATTCAACCCTTCAAATCTGGAAAAACGAAATATCTTCTGAAAAAATTTATTTCAAAGACAGCAGAAGTAGATTCAATGGATTTCAGTTAAATTTAATTTCCGATGTATCTATGGAGGGTACAATAGAGCTGTTAGGTCATCCCATTTACATACATACACCAGTAGAAAGAAAAATTATGATGACAAATACTAAGTACTAAGAAATCTGGAAAAGCACGATCTCGGCTAGAGAAACAGGAAGTTCTATTGAGGGAAAAGTGTTTTAACGATAAAAACTGTGGAACAACCAACTTTTCCAAATTAAATGTCGATTAATGTGAATAAATTTAAAAATACACGATCTGTGCTAGGTAAACAAAACAAAACAGAATAAATTCCATAAGGTTACCATTTAACTCCCTTATATAGAATAAAGATGTCCTGCAGAGCAAATTAAAGCAATTTGTTCCGTCATTCATCATCCCAATACATTTGCTTATCAAATTGGCTTATTCTTTTTCACCGGCAATATACCCTTCCATTTTAAAACTCTACAGAGGTTTCTCATCAAAAGAGATTACCTTCGACAATTAACATAGATTTGAAATGATATTATTCAGTTCTATAAATATACTTTTGATAAGCTAAATTTAACCTATAAATCTCCCCGGCTATTTTAACTAACAACTTTACTCAAAAATCCATCTACTCTACAGCTCAGAAATATCTTCTTTTCATTGTACCAAACCCTAAATGAAAAATTTCGTCCAGACACAATGTCATAATGACCTCTTTAGTAGTCTTTGACATAACACAATGGCAACTTGATTGAATAAGGATAGTTAAGGGACAAATATAATGGATTGCTATGATTGTAATAAGGTCATTTTCGCCGTGGGGTTTGAACGAGACACGCTTTTGAGGGTTAAAAGAGAATACTGAAATTTTTTGTTGGTCTGTATAGTCCGCCTTGCAAAAAGTTACAGTTTACACGTGGATAAATAAAGAACTGATGATAAAAACTGGCCGAATGTTGATTGCCCTATTGGATTGGTTCATTTGAGCACTTAATTCATTAAAATTATGTTTAAGCCCAGTAACTGAAGACCTCAAAATAGGCAAACCTATCAATATATTTGTCCAATAATTTTTGTTGGCTTGATTTGTAGGTCTTGACAGGTACTTCAAACGGAGAAAAAGTTCTCCAAGATTGCCCCTTAGCTAAGGGCCCAAAATGGCCCCTAACGCCCCCCAAAAAATGGTTTCCCGCCATTATCTCCCGAAATATGCAATTTGGAAAAATTCTGTTCAGGTAAAAAGTGAAGGTCGTTAAATTATCTACAAAAATGGTCTCCATCATTTTTTTCCAGAATGCAATAGTTTTCGAGATAATCGCATCCAAACGTCCCCTCGCTTACGCGGCTGTACTACCTCTATAAATGCTACCGTCTATAAAATTAACTTGTAAACCGGCGGACAAATTCTTCCAGAACTCGGTCAATAATTATTATTTTTCGATAATTTGAAGTTCATTGTAATGGGAATATACGTAGGTATCAATATGTGTACCTTAAACTCCGTTCTCGCACGTCGAGGACATTGCAAAAAGTGGCCAATGTTATTTTTCCCCAATATTTTGGCCTCTTCCATTAAATCATTGGCATTTTATTTATTTTAAATGGTTTATTATCCCTTGTTTTTTCAAATGGGGTCTGGAGAGGTACTGAATGTTCCTAGAAATTTTTTTTCAGTATCTTTGAGGCGTTTCAATAAAAAGTTTATTTATTTATTTGCATTTTTCAGTTGTTTTCGGAGTTCTGTCAAAAACTACAAATCAAGCCAAAAAAAATTATTGGACAAATATATTGATAGGTTTGCCCCTTCAGTTACTGGACTATTTACCTTTAGAATGGATTTTTATTTTAATTTTTTCAAGAAGTTTATATTTTATGTTTAGAATAGGTGCATATAGGTACCTACTTATTTTATTTTTTCATTTCAATTTATCAATGGAAGGGATTTTTAGTTTATTAATTATGGTTCTCTCGAGATATACTGTTTTGTTTTCAAGTTACAATGGCTAAAATAATATCCTATTGTAGTTAGAAATTAATTGTCAACTTGGTCAGAAACGATCAAGTTGACAAAAATGAATTTTAAGATGTACAGGTTACGTGTAATAGCGATTGTATTTTTTTATTTCTTCAACACCCTCACTCCTTTCATGTTGGAAACATACTGATTACCACCAACTAGTGAATTCTCTCTGTAAAGGACAATGTTGCTGGATGAAAGTGTTTAGTGCATGACAACGATAACTAGACAAAAATATCATTTGTACAAATTAATCTGCGCTTCTGGCAACAGCGGTTGAAATAGTGGGCAATCAACATTCGGCCAGCCTCTGGAACTAAGTACACGCCTCGATGCGCGCGTACAATTATTCTTTCTCTCTCCCACAAGCTGTTGATAAAATACAAAAACATTTGTCTATAAAATATAGTGTACCTACCTCTCTTACAAGCTGTTTTTCTCATATTTCCCTTGTCGTATTTGTGTAATCATCACGGTTCGAAAAGTTTTTCGCAATATGTATATATTCAAATTTAATTGATAATCTCTAAATCAACGACACATTTTTTATAAAATTCAAATACATTTGTATATATAGTGTACACTTCCTTCGATATACTGTTGAAAATTAAATTTTAATGTTTTTTATCTGTGTGGGTTTCGTTTGTGATCACTAATTGATGTCTAATAGACCGTTTAAAATAATGTCAATATAAAACGCAAGTCATCTGAGGATGGTAAACAATATGAAATGGCCGTTACACTAGGTTAGCTGTATTCGTTGCTGTCGATAGGAAAATGAGAATTGGGAGAAAGTATTACCGGTGCTTAGTAATGAGTTTAAAGGTACAATATTTACCTAATTGAAGTTTATTTTTCGGGTTTGTAGCCCAAACAGAGTTTTACGTAAAGGGTGACATAAGATGGAGGTGAAAGTGTTTAGATAATGGGAGATGTCTGGGAGATGTCTATAGGCATTATAGTATAGAACATTCAATAGCCTTCCTGGTGTGCGTCATCGTTTGTGACGCATATGCAGGTTTTCGGTATGTTGTTTATTTTATTTGCAATTTTGACATATATCTAACCTTAAATTTGGTAAATAAAATCATCAGGATCGAATTCTAACAGGCTATGAAATTAATAGTTACCAGCTTCTCTTTCTAACTGAAAATACTTGAGAACTTTCAAAATGCTGATCTTTTTCCATGGATCTAGGCATATTTTTGTATTATTTAAATAAATATAACAATAAGATTAATATTCACTTTTCATAAATAATAATTCACCGTAAACAACAAAGTACAAACCTAACGAGAACTGTCAGTGGGACAGTAGAAAAAGGCGTGAGATACATTGCCAATACGAAAGGTAGATACGTTTGCATCCTATTTTGAGCGATGTAATTTCTCCCGATTAATAAGTCGCGCTTGCGCGTAATTTAAATATCAACTAATCAAATTTTTTAAGTCAAAGATTAGGATTAACGTTTGTAATACATTCAAACGTTTAATTATTGTGATATTTTGTCTAGGATTGATCACAAACCTGCCTTTTTTCCATTTCTTTCAACGTAATGTGTTAGAAGGACATTAGCAATCGATGACGCACACCAAGAAGGGTATTATATGAACTCTGATTTTTGATTATTGACTTATACCTTTCAAAGAATTAATCTATAAACTTATACATTACTTTTTCTCTACGGGCAATGATTAATTTATGTCCTCGAGGTGATTGGTTTAATGTAAATAATCCTCGTATTGATGTAAAATATCATTACCTTAATGTATTTTGTTACAAAAATTATTAATAATTAATGTTTTTAAGCATCATGATGATCATTTCATTACATTAATTCTTTGAAAAAGGCATTATAGTAATGATCTTGAAATTGTCCAGGAAATACGTGATATTTTTTCTTAAACTGACAAATTTCAACTCATTTTGAGATAAAATAAAAAAGTTATAGGATTGATTGGAGAACAATTCTGGTTTAAAGCTAATAGTATACTACTTTTTTCTGAATTTCAAGAAAATAGAATATTAGCAAACACAGAAGACCTTATAAAGGGTTCAATGAAACTCAAAAGTCAAACCACAATATATTTAATGTCCAATGAGACTTAAAACTTGCAACTAGTTTCGGTAACATTGTGGTTTGACTTTGAGTTTCATTGAACCCTTTATTTGGATTCTAACCACATTTGAGGTATGGATGAACTCTTAGAGTTACAGAAGACCTAAGATTAGATTAGATTAGAATTGGAGTGGTTCTTTGTCCTATACCACTGCGACCTTTGCAGATCTATTATGGTCCTCCCTATATTTAGAGCTCGATATCTATAAGCTTCTTTTTATTAGACTTATAAGCCTGGATACCGCCTCCTTTGCGTAGGCTCTCTGCTCTCGGTTTTTCTTTTCAAGTAAGTGAAACCGCACCCTTGCTAGGCATACCCACTCACAGAGTATGTGCTCCGCGGTTTCTTCTTCTTCCTGGCAGAACCTGCATAGGCTGTCATCTGCTACTCCAATTGTGTGCATATGTTTCCTCAGCCTACAATATTCGATCAGTATTCACACCACCATCCTCGTCGTTTCTCGACTTTGACAGTAGGTCGTGTGACAGTTTGGCCAAATATCTTTTAAGGAATAATTTAGCGTGCCTTTGTCCTGGGGTTCCATACCAGCAGCGCAACGCCTGTTTGTTTACCTATTTGTGGATACTCTCGGCATTTAGCGATTCCACAGGAAGGTTCTGGCCCTATCATCATCTCCGTTGCTTCCTGCTTGGCACAGAAGACCTTATCGTTATCTAAAAAAAGCATGGGAAATTGTCAAATACTAAAACTTTTCCAAAAATGGTTCAGTTTGATATTTGGACAGGCCTTGAACTCTAGACCAATTATAATTTCGTGTCAATGGCCATTAATGGTTAATAAATCCATAAAACAAGCACGATGAACTTACTTTTCAAACAGCAATTTTGAGCAATTCACTCACATACTAGATGGAAACTTGGGACTGTACGCCAATGATATTGATATAATTCTCATCTCAACAACGTACCTTTAGTACTCCCTCGCCTTTAATAGTAATAATAATAACGATAATAATAATAATAGAAAATAATAAAAATAACATCATTCAAATGAATCATGTCATCATTTGTAAGACAATTGAATTAATTTTCAACATGGCTAGACTTAGACATTCAGTGACCGTTTAATACATGTGTGTCCGATAAGGTTCGGTGGTTTTTAAATTTACGACCCAATTTCATCATTTATTTTCGACGAATAGAAATAAATTTCAAGATATTTTATTTTATTGAATATATAAAATGATTTCCCAGTGCTAGGAACGTTTAGTTTTTATTGTTTTACGACAGTTGCAGTTAGTTAAGCGTACACGACGAACACATATGTTATAGTACAGGAACTTGGATCGTTCATCTAAAGAAATTTATCCGTATTTCAAATTGAGGCGCATTAAATTTGTTCTATACGCTGCTTAGAATTGGAAAATTCATGTCGCTCTATTCTCGAACACTCTCAATTAAGTCTATTATACAGGGTGCTCTAGGAGTATCACGAAAACTTGTGAGATTATAGTTGGGCTAAAAATAGTTTGTTTATTGCTATGTAAATAATCAAAAATTGGACTGTCTACTAGTATAATGGGTTTATTTTCTTTATATTAAAAAATGTGAAGCATTTTATGGTAACAAGCTTAGGAAGATATCTGTCTTAGGTACCTCAGGGTTCTAGCCCGGGTCCGTTGCTATTCATCACATTCATTAATGATATCAGAAGTTAGCGGTTGCTGATTGAAAATGTCAAAATAATTATGATCACATATAATATAGTACCCTGGTACAAATTTGTGGATGGTGTGTAAATCACTGTTTTTTCACAGCCCATTTGGAATTGGCTAGTGACAGCATGTCTTCAGCGACCTTTATCCCAGAAAATGCAGATCTCTCGGCACTAGCAACGCGTTTGTTGCCCAAACAATTAATTAAAATGGTATGAATTGAAAAAGAAATTTCAGTGGCTACCTCAGACTCATACATCGATTTTCGATTGCCATTTCCTTTTTGTTAGTGGTCAAAGCGGAACAAATCTTCCTCCAGATTTCGAAGGCTTTCGAAAACACTATAGGTATCTGTCTTACACACGTGTTTTTGATGAAGTCGTAAGCCTTATGTAACATTTTAAATGCTCTGGCACACGAAATTCTATACAAAAATTATGACAGATGAAAAATACTTGAGATGGATTGACCAATTGAAGTTTAAAATCTGTTAGTTCATTCAATAGTTCATTTTGACGTTTTTTTAAAATATTCTATCAAGTATGAGTACTAGTAGTACTTAATAAACTATTCTCTATGAAATTTGTATTGCAATATCAGCGATCTTCAATAGCAATTGTCAATTTGGTCATCATTAAATTTTAAAATCATAGAGGATAAAAAAATAAATGATCTAAATGAGCTTATTTGAAATATACAACTTGATCAGCAAACAATACATGAAAAGCAATTTATATTTGTGGTGAAATGTTATAGTACATTCAATAGCCTTCTTGGTGTGCGTTATCGATTGTGACGTATAGGTACCGGGGTTTTCGGCATGTAGTTTATTTCATTTGCCATTTTGACATATAGCTAACCTTTAAATTTGATAAAATAAAATCATCAGAATCGTATTCAGCCAAATTTGAAAAGCTTTTGAAATTAATAATTACCAGCTTCTTTTTCTAACTGAAAATACTTGAGAATGTTCAAAATGATGATGTTTTTATATATAAATATAAATATAACTATAAGATTAATTTTCACTTTTCATAAATAATAATTGACCGTGAACAACAAAGTACAGACTTGACGAGAACTGTTAGTGGGACATTAGAAAAAGACGTAAGACACATTGCGGCTACGGAAGTTACGTTTGCATCCTATTTTGAGCGATGTCAATTCTCCCGATTGATAGGTCGCGCTAGCGCGTAATTGAAACATGGACTAATCAAATTTTTTAAGTCAAAGGTTAGGGTTAACGTTTGTAATACGTTTAAACGGTTCATTATTGTGATATTTTGATAAGGATTAATCACAGACCTGCCTTTTTTCTATTTCTTCCAACGTAATGTGTTAGAAGGACATTAACAAACGATGACGCTCACCAAGAAGGGCATTGTATGAACTCTTTCAATCAAAGCAATTATATCTTTGAAAGTACGCAATAGCTGTCAATACATCTCCTTCTTTTCGGTAAAATTACCTACAATCCTTTAAATGTTTTTCAAGTTGTGTATTTTATAATAACTTTATAAAAACTAACCTGAACGATTCATATGGGGTAATCGTTGGAACCATTCACGTCTTCTAATTTATAATATTAGTTTCATTATTCTAATAACTTTTTAATTTTCGAACAGGTTAAAGATACAAATTAATGTACATTGTCTTTTATAGTTTCCTTGATATGTGCAGTGAACGTGTTAACGATTTTGTTTTCATTCTATTTGACTGTATCATTACATAACCTTGTTTCGTGAGAAAATAGTGCCGCTCCCTATGCATAGAGGTCCACACAATTCGTAATGTGCTCCACCATGTGTAAAACGGAAACTAAACACTGCCTAAGGCGTACTAACGTACACTCCAATGGAAATTCTTTTTGTTTTGCCTTTTTTCACATTTTTGTACCCAGATAACGCTGTTAGCAGGTAGAGAACGGTATATTCAGTCTCTGAACAAGCACGTAACTAATTTAGTTTTAAAGGGGACCAATTTACGCAAAAATTACATAAAAATGAATGAAGAATTGATATTAACCCTGCAGTGGTAGCGCTAAATTCTATTTCATTACAGGTCGCCCGATCAGCTGGACATTACATTTTATTAACCAAATCAAAACTCCACATGCAGTAGTAGCAATACAGTATTTTTTCCACTACAACACTCTGAAAAACATTTTCTTGAATAAAAGAAAATTTTTTTAGGATAAACAAATCTGAAGTTTGAATAGAGTCAACCAAACAGAGGTGTTAAGTTAAAATTTCGGTTTGTTTAAAATTTCAAACAAGAGTTTGGTATCATTCAAACTAATTGTAGTGTTATATAAACATTCAGGTGATTAGATTTAACGAAATTATATCTTCAATCCAAACTCCAAGCTGTTTACTTCAACCAATCATTATTTTAATATAAACAATTAATTTCTTTAAAACGTTATGACATCTCTTGTTTTGAAACTCGAGTAGTTTAATTGATGTAAATCAAATAATCCTTTTATTATGTATTTTTATAATGAGTCATATTAAAGAGTGTTTGTGCAGCATTGACAAAGTTCTACACCGAGGGAAGAGTTATTTATAGACAAATAAACTGATTTGTTTGACCCCCCTTTGTTTAATACTAACATTGCTTATTCAATATTAAGAAGCCATATTAACGTTAAAAGATTGGGAAATTTTGATATAAAAAAATGATTTATTCGAGTGTAATTTCTTTAATGTGAAGAAATTTGTTCTTCTCCATGCACACCTTTGTACAATTGTTTTTCAGAAACTATAAAAGTTTACAAAGCACTATATAATATTTTGTCATAAAATATAACGATGCTATTTGGGTAAAAATTGTTTTCCTTAACCAGAAAAAAACCTAACATCTTGAATAATATTCCATCACTTTAGAACAACAAATTAAATTTTCATAGTAAATCATTTGAAAATTTTGACAGAGATTTACATTTTTTAGATAAGCCTATAGATTATTATCCTCAAATAACATTTACTTCATTCCGAAAAAATAAGTATTTGAGTATATTTGTACATTTATTGTTACAAAAAAAACTTCTTTACTCCAAATCTCATATTTCTTCACCCGTAAGAAATCACATTAGCCCACAAATTATGTGGCAATTAATATAAAGAACTGTCACCCCACCCTGCCCTATTATTCAGAATCGTACCGGTCGTTTGGAGTGAGTCAGTGAAATTCATAGATAAAGGATATATTATGTGAAATTAGATGAGTTTGTGCAATTTTACTGATTATTGTATAGTTTGTGGTTAAAGGATATCTAAAGAAATATGGAAAGTTCAGCTTCTTCTTTATGATAACTTTATACTGAATTTCAAAAATGTATGGTGAATCTTTGAGATCAATATCAACTAGATAATATATATGTCAGTGTCTAATAAAAAAATTGGACGATTTTTTAAACATTCAACGAAAAAACGGTTCCGTGCACAGATGGTAAGCGGTAAAGTGATATTTTATGTTAATCTTTCGAATAAGTATACCGTTTATTATTATTATTATGGGCAAAGTTAGTGAGCCCATTAGAAGGACATGTCAACTCTATGATGAAACACCCACTCACATACTCTGCTTCTGCGAGAACTTACAAGGACTCAGACGGAAGCACTTTGGAGTGGAAATAACACAACCATCACAACTACTAAAGATCCCTCCAGCCAAACTATTGGCCTATATAGAACATACGAAGCTTCTGGAATGGAAGTAGATAACATGGGTGATAGTACAAAGAGTCAGTTCAAGTACCTGGGCAGTTGAGCTCAACCCCATCGACTGAATGAATGAATTAATGGATGAATGAACATCGTTCTAACAATCATTACATATTTTCAACAGATCCTCAAGGAAGCATTGCTAGTCTACCCTTGTGGAGTACTCTTTCCGCCAGTGACGTTACATGTAAGTTCCTTATCTAGGATAATCTCCATCATCAGTGATAGGCAAAATGAAGATAATAGGAAAATTTTGAGGTTACTTTCAATACAATATGATTCTACAATATGAAATTTTAAGAGTTCCACTGACTAAGCTCTATCTTACATAACTCCATCCGTTTGAAGTATCAACGTTCAAAATAACCAATTTCAACTTATACAAATGATATCCTCTCTGGTTGTTTGAGACTAGAACAGCTCCCAAAACGATTTATAAGCTTTGACGATTGGAAGTATGATTATCTGAATTAAAAAAAAGCCATTTAGCCCCTTTTTCTAATTAACTACGCCACTGTCGGGCGCTCTGTACATCTAGGACGTACTTTTTTACTGTTAACCGTTCGTCTTCAGCGCTTTCATGCTATTATTAATCATATTTTACAGGTGGGTAATACAATACAGGATGTGCTAAAATGTAAATTATTCAAACATTGTTGTTAATGAATATGAAGAGATAGTTTATATTATATATTTAATCGCGAATAGCACATGTTGTTTTCATTTGAATTCCACACACAAAAATGTTTAATTCTAAACGTATTAATAGGGATTTCAAGATTTCAAACTAAACATCAGACGTACTGGTGCGACCCCCCAAAACAGAAACATAGCAAACTACTGGTCATTTCTGAGGCTAGTTGTCGACATTTTGGAAAATTCGCTGATGTAAATCATCTATAGATGCTGGTTGAGTGGCAGTTTTTAGATATCACCATAAAAAAATTCTAGGGGGGTTGAATCGGGTGAACTAGAGGGCCACTCCAACGTTGGTCCTCATCTACCTATTCACCGAGCAGGAAATGATTCGTTTAAAAACTGTCTTAATTCAAAAGCGTGATGTGGAGGTGCCCCATCTTGTTGAAATACTAGCAAAGTTTCTGACAAGGTATCATCATTTTCTTGTAGGTATTCGTGTTATTCCGTAATCAATAGCTTCTATGAGTAATTGAAGATAAGATTGAAGCTTCCCTCAATAAAATATTTTAATGAAATCTAAGCTACCCATTTGACATTTTATTTAAAGAACACCAAAAAATCTTCACTGTATTGACAATAGTTCCGCGGTAAAGGCATAGAGGAGAGTCCAACAATGCAATATGGTATAGATAGGGTCTTCCATTTAAAAAAGTTGGAAGAGGTGACCATGAGCAAAAAACGTCATTTTTCTTATAAATGTGACGCCTTCAGAATTAGGTGGGGTGGACAGTTTTCATCAATTTCATCAGTATTTTATCCCACTCTTTCCAGTTACAATTATACATTATAGGGTATATTTTCTTATTTACCAAATAAATCATTCCAGTGGCTTTAAACGGTCAAAACCACGATAGGAATTTTGGTATAGTCTCTTCGTACTTATAGCGAAGTGTTTGAGAAGATCCATGAAGAAAGACCCGCGCAAGTTGTGAATTTGAAATATTACGCAACAGGTCTGTTCTTTGCTTAATATTAGATCATTGAAATATAAGAACAACAATATTTTGTTCATATTTAAATACGGAATTTCAATAGAATTTTGTCACTAATTTATAATCGAGCCTTTAAAGCATGAGCAAGCTTAGAGGTGTTGTGTTAACGTTTCGGGTGATTTGAAAGATATACTATGCGTTGTCCCACTTAAATTTAATATTAGTGTGCATATACCTACTGTAATTTACCTGCTTTTAAACTACGAAAACCAGGCCATGGATAGTATTCTATTGTTTGTTCACGGTTACTCATAAATAATAAGTTTAAGTCACTTCACTATGAGTATGAACAGACTTTATTGGAAAATTTCTTCATCAAAAGTAGATCGAAGGTTTCCCAAGTATCTATTGATGCCTAGATTAATAGTAATATTTTACTTGTTGATAACGTTGTTTGATGGCAAATACATTCGAAAAAACGTAGATTATTTTATAAAGGGTGAATTTTAAGATGTTTTTTTTGAAGCTTGACATGCTCAGCGACTGTTTATCAACGACTGAAAGTAGATATAGAATCGTTCGGTGATATTTTGGCGATCTTAATTTTTTATGATGAACCTGTAATGCGCAAATGACACGAAAAGTTGGCTTGGTGAGAACAATTGTCAAGGTCGGTTCGATGTTATTTTATTATTTATTTCAAAGCGATAGTGAATTTAATTAAATAAACGTGTAGATTTGTTGATTGAGCCATCATTCAAATTATACAACTACAATAGAATATATAACAGATTTTCCCATATGGCTTTTGTATTATTTGTCGATGGCACAAACGACTTAGACTATTAAATTCGCTCCTAATAATATGAATTAACCACAAAAGAAACTAATGAGCATCAGATGCCGTGTAGGTATTCGTTTCTTATAAGAATTTTCATTTTTTTCAAAAAAACCGCTCTTTCACGTAAAGCTCAATTAAAAATAAATAATTGAATACCGAACGGCATTGGTTGACGTATATCAATTTTAATAAATTCAATTATTATTGATAATTGACAGTTTTTTTGAACAAAATTTTTGAAATATCTTCAAGAGCGAGAAAAAATTGTAACATGTCAGCTTGAAGGATTCAATTTCAAGAAATTCCCATATCTACAAGGTGAATTCAATACGAATACAAAAAAATTATATGTTAGTTATGAGCATTGACAGTAAAATTACAACCTTTCGTTATAGCATGGTACTTCCGCCCTCAGTAAAAATTATAAGAAAATTATTAGGTACAGTATGAACCACAAAGTCATCATTCAATGATATAAAGTGATTTTTCATTAAAACTAGTGAGTAATAAATAAATAGTGAATAGTAGTAAATAATAGCACTTTATTTATCTAACATATGAGGAATGAATCACTTCTATCAAACAATCTCACTGTAATATCACAATATCCATTATCCTTTTGATCGGGATTCCAAAATTGTTCCATTAGGAATGTTTTCATCACTCCTGTATTGCATATACATGCTAGTCTTTGAATTCTGGAGCTTTCCCAGTCCCACTACTCTACGCAATGGTTCCATAAGTGATGACTGGACTCAATTTAGCTGTCTACATCCACCTCAGGCTCTTTGCCAGGTTTCTATCATTTTTCTTTAAGCGTACAGTACTTTTT